>MCBS01024288.1:0-10285 GCA_003611235.1 Golovinomyces cichoracearum
AGCTCAAATAGGTAAAGCTCTTTCTTTTCTCTCACCAAAAATCCCTACCTATAATATGCAAGTATAACTAATTGCCCCTGATAGACTGTATATAACTGGGATACTCAGACTCTGCTTGAGATAGCCAGGGTCAGGGTTCACTTTGCTACTTATATTAAGGATCTTGGTGTACACAAAAACCAAGAAGTCGATACAGCCTCTTACAATGGAAAAGTCTTTCCTCTGATAAAATTTCCTCAGAGCAGAGGTCGAGAGATCGAAAGGTCGAAGGAGTCTTAGAATACTTTCTGCATCGTTATCTAAGATTAGAAGGAATATCTAGATCAACGGGTAATTGATGACGGAGATTGTAGTTTTTGGATATCTTGTGCGAGGATGGCGTCTTGTTATTCTAACAATTCATCCATTTACTTTCCTGAATAGGGACTATGTAGGACAGAGATTGTGATGGTATATGTACAGTGAAGGTAATAGATACATATCACAGATTTGCTCGGAACACTGGGATTATCTAGTGTTTTATCGCGCTATCTCGTTCCAGATTATGTCGTACGTGTTGCATCATTTGGAAATGTTAGCGCAGATTTTTGACTGTGAACATTCTTAGCTTTAAAATCTATCATCTATTCGATACAGACTTGAAAAATTCGAGAAGCCCATCGAATTTGTTGGCCAAAGAGATGGAATCTTGGCGGTGTTGAAACCTTTCGTACACTTGAACGAGGCATCGGAATTTGTTGCCGTTGGTTCTTGTCATGCCTCGTAGGTGAGTGGCACATAATGAATATGACAAGAGAGCCTCTCTAACTACCGTTGTAGTGATTTCTAAAGAAAATCATCTCCTCTAGTCCATTTTCCTTGTCATCGTGATTGCCGGATAATGATCCAGCCTAGGGCAGACGTACATGATCCAATCTTTGCTATGCATTCTCCACAAGATCTGAAGATTCGTAAAGGAGCGTCACCTACAGATGCTGATCTATCAAACCTCCTCGGAAGTAATTCTTCGCCAAGAAATCTGATATTTTTATTGAGATGCGGTAAATTCTACTTTCGTGTACATTCCCGACGATTTATCTTGGCCTGAGTTTTATGACTCTCTTGCATAGTTTAAGTCAATGACTAATCAACGACGCCTATTCTAGATGGGGACATTTGGTCCAGTTACTCATCCATCTATTTCTTCTACCGATCTTAACGCATATGGGCCGCGTAACCTGGGTTGTGAACTATGCTTGTTTCGCGAAACTCAAGCTCTTAACGACATCCTCAACAAAAAGTAAGATTCAAAATGGCAATTTATTCGCGCCAATTGCCATCCCCTAAATTTATCCTCACTCGTTTTTTCGATTGGTTCTTCCCAATCGATGGAAGAGGCCGTTACCTTCCGTGGTTTCACAGTAAATAATGCAGTTGAGAATGAACCTTGAGTCTTTCTTTACTAATAATTACCGTGTTGATATCACGTTTTTGCTCACATAGTAAGATTGAAAGTTATCTCCTATTAGAGAAGAAGAATCAGCGAGGCAACGCTTCCCGTGGGAAGCATGCGATAATCTTCCATATTTTGTACGGCTTCTTTTTTCCGGATTGATATTTTGGGGATCGGGAAAGATATAAACCTGGGATCCAAGACTATGTATTAGCGGCATCATCGCTCTCTGTTAATACTGGAACCACCTTTTCAGATCGTCTAACCTCTCCAAGGAAGCCAAATGCTCCTCCTGTGCCATACCCCTGGAGGCTGGGCCCGTTCCTAAAACGTGTCCTGTTCGTCTCTTGCTTGAAATGTGCTACCAACACCAAGTCAGTTACTCTTTGATAGTATCTATCGCTGCTAGTTTAGGTAAATCAATAGATCTATGATATCTGCTCAAAAGATTTAAGAGAGTTTCTATCTGAAATTAAAATGAAAGTTCGGCATCTCTATGTCTTTCCATAATATCTTTTACCCCCGGATCTGATCAGCTCTTCTATGTCCAGGACCTCCACTATAGGATAATCTCGTTATAGGGCAGTCATTAGCTACTTATTTCCGCAACTATTACTGATACAAAATGTTACACATAATAAAAAAATACTCCAATCGAAAGATCTCTCTCGCCATTTTCATGCAATAGTTATTGGATATTAATAATTTCGTCTTTCCTATCCCGTCGCATTGTCTGACGCTGGGCTACTTAAAAACGAAATCGCCAGAGCTCCAAAACCAGCTAAAATTTGAATCTGGATCTTATACAGAAAGACTTCAGTCGAGAAACATATGAAATCCATCAAATTTTAGAGACATGGAAGATTAAAGTTACAGGTTATCGATGACAGTTTTGTCTAACTGAGATAGTAAAAACCATTTTCAAAGTATTCAGCCAAGAAACTACCAGCAAAAATTAAAACCCTCGTCCATGAATGTTCAAAATTGGTGGAAAACACGTAAGATCACAGTAATCATACGACTAACACGATAGATGTTACAAAAATACTACGTTCTATCTGGTGACATATTACGTATAAAAACGCTACTCTAGGAATCCGTACACTTCGGGGCCTTTGTAAACTTAAGAAACACAGCGATTAGTCATTGTATTAGAAGAATACACGTCGTGAGTTTCAGCTAACTTCGACCCACATTATCAACTCCTCAACATCGTCGTCAAGATAACTAGATTTTTTTCTACACTCTCTCCAGGATTGACCATGTTCAAACCACATTCATATCTACTCAAGGCTCCCAAAGCCAAGCCACTCCACCTCAAAATCCTAACAAAGACTTACGCTTTTAAGTAACTCGACATAAAGACCAGATAAATGTCCCAAGCAGTTTTTTAGTTTTAATAATTGAATAAAAACGTGCAGTATTATGGTGATTTTGGGTACAGAATCCCGAATTCTATTTGGCCTATGTTCAGAGACGGTAGAGGAGAGAGATTTTTTGTGTGTATTTGTCAATTACCGCAGATCATTTTGAAAATACTTATTCAAGAACGCTTTTTAATTTTTGTGCAAGATTTTATGAATTTCTCATACGTCATAAGCCTATGAGTTTAACGTAGAGGATTATTGTCCGTCATAGTAAATCTATGTTGCAGCAACAACTTCGCTTATAGAAAATTCAAATAAAACGGGACGGGCCGCGCGGCATCGTTTTCGCCTTTTATTTTTTATTTTAATCTTTTATTAGATTACATAATCAAATATATTAAGCATCTTCAAGTATCGATATAAATTCCCTTGTCAATCCCTTCGACCAACTAATCTCCTGATCCATGCATATCCAAGGGCCATTGTGTAAGTCTATCAATAGATTTAATATAAATTTATAGCCACATGTATCAATTTTATTTTATAAAAATCAATCCACGAAGAACCGAATCAAGATTAGAAGAAAAATCATTTTGGCACATTGCTAGTCATCTCAAGCAAGTTTGCTCCACGAAAAATGTTTACGTAGCTATTGAGATAATTTATCTATCTTGTTCGTCTGGATCGATTATACAATAAGTCTTCTTCCGTGAGAGAGACATGAATCAAGTTTAGATAATTCCATGCTGAGAGTCAACTCTCGGAACAAATAGAATTTAAAAACTTTTTTTCCACCGGCCATTTTGGGCGTCTAACCTCGTCGTCAATCATAGTCTAGAAATCGTCGACGAATCAGATTTGCCCCTGAAGCCGAAATTCCACATTACAAGGTATTGAGACGAAGCCCCCCTTTCTCCACTCTCGGGGGATCAGGGGTTTTAAAAGTAGCGACTGACTTCAAGGTCCACATTTTCGAAACCTTTTATCATCTCTCATTTTTTTTTTAAATAACTGATCGGATGACTGCGCTTCATATACGTATGCCCAGATTATAAAAATAGCTTTCATTGAAGTTTAGCTTAAGCTGCGTTAAAAGAGATTAGAAATTATATTTACCACCACCAAAAAAAGCCTCCACAACACTTGCTACCCGTTCCAACAATTTCTACGATTTCAAATGATTGATTTCAATAATTCAGCATTCATTAAACAATTTTAATTTTACCCTGAGAGATTCAAACGTGTATCTCATAGCATTGAAGAAAAAAGATATTTTGAAAAAAAAAATTAAACAACGAAAGAGAAAAAGTTTGGTAATTTCACAAATGCGTCTTGAGGAGGTTGATGGTTGCCTTGCGTCATAATTTTTTTCGAATTTCGTATCTTCATCCGCAAGAATCGAATATAAACCAAGGTACTATTACCAATCAACTTGAGGCTTAGCTTCAGTGAATGTGAAGGGTTACAATTTTATTTTTTCAAAAAAAAAATATGTAATTACACCATAGAGCGGGAACGCCGAGCAAATCTAAGCTTTCCAAGCGACAAGAAAGAGCCGGATTTAGAGTGGCCAAAGAGGGCGGAGCGGGGAAAGGGAGTCCTGGAGATGGTCATAAAATTTTTTTAAAAAAAGGCTATATTATACTTTTCGATCGAAAGTAAACCGAGTCAATACATAGATATTTTCCACGAGGATGATGGGGTCACTAACCAAACAGCTGAGCATGCAGGTAAATTTTTATACACCGAGCTTGGACCACTGGTCTATAGTTCTTAAAACTCTAGACTTCAAGCTTATTCACATTTCGAAAGAAGCACTCGTATTCAAGTTTAGTTACGAATCTAGTTAAATTACTCGAGTGAAATAATCGTAAATAAGATTTCTAAAATTATTACGCAGAAGACAAAAGTTTCCACTGTCTTGGACTCTGGACTAGTGTGGTGACTGTACGACGGTCGGAAAAGGAGAGGGGTGCGATATGAGTAATTTTTGGCCGTAACAAAGATTATAGTCTCCCCCAGCTCCAGGCTACGAAAGAATTAATGAGGAACAAGAAGAAATTTGGTTGGTTTTCGGCGTGTTAATTTGCATAGAGATTTGGTCTATGCATCTGAAAGCTATTTTTTGATGGTTTATTATTTCAAAGGATTAACTTTTAACCAAGGAAAGAAAAATGAAGAAAAATGAAGAAAAATAGATTTGTAAATAATTCAGATCACTCAACTAAAGTCTCTCTTTTTTTTTTAAAAAAAAAAAAAATAAATAAAGCAGTTTCTTTCGTTGGAGACATAAAATTCACAAGATAACCAAATTGGGGATAGGAACAGCTCTGATATGATGCGCATGGGGTAGTTATGTTTTTTGAAATTGCAGTACAGATTTACACATGCACCATTCTTCAACATGTCTTAGATCCGAATACACGTAGAATTAGGCACATCTATCCGATTTTCCCGTTGCTGACTCGCAGTCATCGTATCCAAATTCCTCAATCACCTGTTTATTTTAAGATAGACTGTAACTCTAGATATACCGAATTTAATGACGCGGCAATGTGGAGACTTGCAATTACGACAAAACAAGGGTTTGATTAGCCCGCATTTCTTGCACCGAAGCCTGGGGGTTGGGCTGTCAAGAAATGAACATCAGGGGCTTTATTCCGTTATTTTGATTTACTTCTAAAGCCATCGGTGCATTAGAGGCGGCACTAGAACGATTATCACGTTTATGGATCGAGCAACAGTTTTCCGGAATCATAGTAATGCGTATCCTCTTGATTCGTGACCATTATGGAGGTATTTAAAGAAGTATATAGACCTCTATTGAGGAAGCTTTTCAATCATAATCATTCGGGTTTTCCTTCTCAAGTATCAAAAGCTTCGTGATTAACTTCATCTAGCATCGAAATGTTAACATCTTTTTTCTTCGCATCAATCCGCTCTATATCTTGGTTTTTTGGCGCTGAAGCAACACCAATTCAGCCAACCCCACTAGGAATATGTTCTCATGATGCTACAGATCGTGCATGTTGGGGTCAATTCGGTCTCGGAACTGATTACTACGAGGAGACGCCAGAAACTGGTGTGATACGCGAGTACTGGTTCCAAATTGAGAATAAGACTATGGCTCTTGATGGAGTTGAGAGAGTAGTATTGAGTGTTAATGGGACTGTTCCTGGTCCTACAATCATCGCCGACTGGGGTGACACAGTTATTGTCCATGTGACTAATATGTTAACGGACAATGGAACCAGCATTCATTTTCATGGTGTCCGACAATTTAGAACAAATTACATGGATGGACCTTCGTCAATCACACAATGTCCCATCCCCCCTGGCGACAGTTTTACCTATAGATGGGTCGCTTCGCAATATGGTAGTTCATGGTACCATGCTCATTTTTCAGTGCAGACTTGGGAGGGCGTCTTTGGTGGAATTACAATCAATGGACCTGCCACAGCAAATTATGATGAAGATAAAGGCTCACTATTCCTAAGCGACTGGTCTCATAGGACTGCTTCAGTTCTTGCTCTCGAAGCCCAAAGAACAGGTCCTCCACGATTCGATAACGGTCTTATCAATGGAACAAATGTATTTAATGGTACAGGGTCTTGGTTCAGAACAAAATTCGTTGCTGGAACCAGCTATCGGTTAAGAATAACAAATTCAGCAGCAGATACCCATTATCGTTTCACCATCGACGACCATATCATGACAGTAATCGCAACTGACTTTGTAGCAATTGAACCTTATAACACAACTAATCTGAGTATCGGCATGGGCCAACGCTATGATGTAGTAGTGTATACAAATAAGGAGACCAGGGGGAATTTTTGGATGCGTGCCATTGCACAGATCTCCTGTTCCAACCACAATAATCCTGATGGCGTGCGAGGAATTATAGAGTACGTCAGCGAGCCGGAATCTGATTCATCAAAAAATTCAGATCTTAATCCACCGATTGAACCAAACACAACTGCTTACCCTACCATAGACTCTTGTGATGATGAAAATATCAAAACTTTGGTGCCTCGCCTGTCAATACCCGCATCTCCTAACATTTCTTTGTTTAGTGCACAAGAAGCAACTCTTCAACAAGTTAGTCCAGAGAGAATTGCTTGGGCCATGAATAATTCTTCATTTGTCTCGAGATGGGATTATCCTACACTAGAGCAGTTTGGTGAAGGAAATAACTCTTGGGCCAGACAACAGAATTTAATTCGACTGCCAGAAAAAGATAGATGGGTCTATTTTCTCATCTCCACAAACTTTAATGCCAGCCATCCTATACACTTTCATGGTCATGATTTTTGGGTGCTAGCATCGGGTGTAGGCACCTATCAAGAAAATGTCACTTTACAGCTTGAGAACGGCCCGCGCCGAGATGTGGCCATGTTGCCTGCATTTGGTTACTTGGTCCTTGCTATAGTGACAGATAATCCAGGTGCCTGGTTAGCTCATTGTCACATAGCTTGGCATGCAGCTGAAGGTTTTGCTTTACAATTGCTTGAGCGCGAAGATGAGATACGAAGTGTTGAGGGTGTTTTTGATAAGGAAGCTATTCAAAATACTTGTAGAAATTGGAGGAAATTTTCCCAATCTGTTCGAATTGAACAAGACGATTCTGGGTTGAGATGAAAAAAGAGTTCGGAGGGTCAACCACTTCTGCGGAGGTTTTAATTAAAGTTAATTGAGAAACTCGTTTGGGTAATATGAGGATCGATTAAGACGAGTATTTACTGGGCGTGTAATTTATTTCCCTCGATATTTATTTCACTTTAAAAGTGATCCTTTCTAAGCAGAAGTACTGGTCGCTCAGGTCTAAAGGGCTGTAATCTTTGTCGGGCCATAAATTATTTTAATGTTTCTTACAAAAAATTATTTAGAATAATTTAATCTCATGATTGATAATGATCTGTCTGGAACTCTTTCCTGGGTACTATCAGCGTCGAAGGAAAAGTTTATCAGATGGTAAACCATTTCGATGTCTCTAGAGTTCCATAATATTAGTATTGATGAGGTCTTTTTTTAAATATTAATGGGGTTGCGGAAATAATAATATAATTTTTCTTAGACATGAAACCACAATATGTTATGATGCGACAGCTAGATTGTTTTCATTTGACGACTCGACTTGAAATCTGATCAACTCATGCCGTGTAATTAATTACTAGAGTCGCTCGACCATATGATCCAGGTGTTCACATTCTTTCCTCAGGCCATGATACTCTTTCACCAAATGGAAAAACTTTCTTATCCCACGAACGAGTCTCCATCGTTTTTGGTCAATGGCCTCCGATGTAATATTCGAAAGCCAGGTTAGGAACTAAAATAACCAAGCTCTACTTCGAGATTTGAACACAGCAGTTCCATCATCGTCCTTGTTCTTATAATATTGACTGCGCAATTTGAAAGGAAGATCTTTCATCAATGAACGTATCTTCTCGATCCTAATTATCAATTGCCGATGGCTAACTATCTTTCCTCTCTCTTTCCCTTGTAATTACCCTCTTAGCTCAACCGTGCCCTCATAGTAGCCCAGCTTATTATGACCTTTGACCTTACAGTCCAAGACAAATATTCTCTTTTCACACTCTGTTCAGGTTTTTACAGGTATCCCGTAGCATGATAGGCAAGTTTAAAAAACTCGTGAATTTTTGGATAATGCTAGTGTGAGGGTAAAGACATTTAGATTGAATTATAAAGAAAGACATTGAGACTGGCTGGAGTCGGATCATTGATAATAATGTAGCCCTAAATAGTTCAAAATTAGGTCGCGCACTAGTCATTGTAATTATCAAGGATAAACAGTGCATGCTAAACGCTTATACCGACACCGTATGAATGCGAAGAGTCCGTTTTTGATAGTATCGTGATGTTGATAATGTTTGTCCACCATTTTTGTTTTTATCCGTAAGATAACAAAGATTTTGTAGGCTTTTGCATTTCGGTAGTATCAATAATGCGTTGTGGATCTTCTGATAGAAAGCAGCATTATCTGTGGTTTAGTTCAAATTGACCATCTCAAGGTATTTTTATAATTTCATGGCTATGACTCCTTAGTTTTTTCGCTTACCTAAGCAGACGCCAAGGTGAAACTTGCCTGGCCTTGTTGAAAAGAGAAACCATTTGATAGCTACTAAGCATTGGTGATTTGGGTCGTTATTAAGTGGAGCTGACTATTTTGGACGATGAAAAGATGATGAAATAATAATATTTTACAACTGTTTGGCTTGATCGTAAAATGTTCTTGAAACAATATCTAAAGTTGCAAAACTTGTAGACATTTATCGCGACTACTTGAATATTCTTCAGCATCTATCCTATTAGTCTCTTATTCGGAAATGAAGGGCTAAAGACTTGACTATGTGTGTGATCGAATAGAGGCTCGTGGGGTTAATAATGACGGATAGGGTCCGTGAAAGAAAAATAAGAAGTTGTACATTACTCAAGATATAGGTACATCTGACCAGTAAGCAGAAAGGACCTACATGTGTTTGATAGTCTAGGACTAAAATTGAACAACACAGTCAAAATAAAATCAGCTTTTTTCGCAGGTACAGACAATCTCTTCACTTTCATGCGATGCCGGTGTAAACGCTAAGTATGTTCTACAGATCTGAAATAGCCAAAGAGTCGCATCCGAGTCAAAGAGAAAAGCAAACACAGACATATCCTCAGTCTATGACTCCTCATTAATGTCCGTCCTGGTTACTTCATACGAGGCCTTCGATTTCATCTTACCAAAAACCATTATAGCTCGACGACCGATTAACGGCTTTACTTGCAAACGGGAGCTTGTCTAAAATATCACCAGCCAACTTCGACTATTAATTTACGATGCTACATACACCCGCGAGAAGTAAAGCAAGTCTTAGCACTGGAATCTTGGGAATTAGTTTACGAGAGACCGCTGCTCTGATTGAGCTCCAGGTTGTGAGAAAGGACAGGTAACTGCGACGTGAAAGTGAGAGGGAAGAGGATATTGATGGGCATGCTAGGTCTGACATTTGTTCGGGTAGCTTTAGACTTGGAGAAGACTTGTAGGTGCATAGGCTTTGACTCGGACAGTGCTACCGACAACCCTAAGATAGGTTGCGCCGCGTTTTTACCGGCTAAAAGCCTGTTCACATTGGGGTTTTTCAGTGTTTGTCTGGTAATGCAAAGCTCTTCTCTCTACATACCTAGGACGATCGTGGGAGGCTTCGTTGAGGGGTGCTGGGGGAATGTGCTGGAGAAACGAAGACGATCAAGACCCGTGGAGCTGGACGGGGGACCAGAAGAGTCGGGTGCCTTTCTGCTTAGATCATTTCTCCGGAAATAAAGGGTTCCCAGGCGCCACCACGAGGAGGTGCAGAATAGGACTTGACGCCCTTTTCCGACCATTACAGAGTTATCTATTTACACACTGTGAATGTTATCACGTGATACGATTCGGCTAGCTAGATACCTTAATATTGAGACTAACTGGTCGGATGGTATAGTG
>MCBS01024289.1:0-10285 GCA_003611235.1 Golovinomyces cichoracearum
ATCACACACCCGTATCAAACCTTGTGGGTGTAGGGTATCAGCCTGATACGTAAATAATTCAAATCAAATCAAAATCCGTCAAACGTCACTCATGTTACTGGCAATGGGGCTCTATCAAAGCTTCGGGACAAGCGAGTTTATGGTTCGCAGTGAACTAAAAAAAAGAAATTACACGAGTTGCGTTGCTCGATGTAAGCCCCCAATATCTGAACACAATAGAGTAATGCGAAGACAAAGGGCGAAGCACCATCTCGGCTGGATCAATGAGGACCGGGAAAAAATATTTTGGACAGACGAGAGTTGGATAACGGAGGGATCCCACACACGAGCTTTAGTCACTAGGAAGGATAGCATTTTATAAATTACTGCAGAATGCTTAAGTTAATTGTTTGAAGAAGATTGACGAGGATTTTAACGAAATTAGCCTTCTTACTTGACACCGATGTATGAAATGGTCGTTGCTCTGATGTTACTCGGTGTCACGAAAGGGCGCTTCCCTTTTGTGGGAGAAGGAGTGGGCCAAGATGAACTCGGATACCTTGTTGTGGAAGAATTGTTCCGCCCTGTGGTAGTTGAGCTTCCTGGTAGACCATAGTTACCTGTGATGCAAGACAACGCCCCTCATACGGCATCTTAAACCATGCGGAAGTTGGAGAGGAACGATGTAATTCCGATTTTGTAGCCCGCGTTTTCACCCGACCAAAAACCGATAGAAGCTGTGTGGAATTCAAGGAAGGTTTTTTTTATAGTCCAAGTAACGGGACTTGGGTAATGGGAAAGTGTGGACATTAGATCAACTCCAGGTAAATGTGAGGGAAGCCTTGGACTCAGTCACATCAAAGGGGCTTCGTTTGTATGTTCTGGGTATGCTAGCCAGATGTCGGGCTATTGTGGAGGCTAGCGGCTGTTCAGCAAAGCACTAATTTACTACTTAAATAATTTGTAGTAATTTTACGAATGATAGAATTAATGTGTATTTTACTTAGCTGAATGTGTTTTAAGACGTGAAAAAACCCAAAAATATGGAAATGTAGAAAGAAAGCCAAGAAACCACCAAATCCAAATCATAGAATTCCGACATGTAATTTTTGATTATTGAAGTAAAAATGCTGCCACTGTGAAAAGTAACAATGTTAATCTCATCAGAACCGGGCACGCTTAAACAAGAATCTGGTACCTCTCCCTATAGATTTGCAAGTTAAAAGGGAAAGTCTACGTAATTTACCCACAAGACTGGAGGGCGAAACTGAACACTTGTACTTGGTGCCTTCAACGGACCTGAGAGTGCAATATTCTTTCAAATCCAAGATTCACTTGTCAAAAGAGATGGAGAGTCAATTCCAGACTTGGTCGTTGGTCGAAAGGAGTTGCGTTTGATTTTTGGTCGAGAATCTGATCTGCAGAGATTGCACAGCCACACAATACCTCGAAAGAAATCCGAACTTTACCATCAGCACAACTCGTAGACGAACGGAGGTTCTCATGCGCTTTTGTACAAAATAAACCTACAAGAACCACCACATTCTTTTTTTTCATTTTGTTCTTCTTCATGAGAAGCCCAGCTTGCTGCACATCTCATACATTCAAACTACTCCACAACTTCTGATACATAACTCTGTTGATGCGCATCAACTAACAAATTCATAAAATGTGGCGTTCTAATCTCACTATACCTATCTACAAACGGGAATGGCATGGAGGACTGGGCAGTTGCTTACCCTCAATTTCGACTCCACCTAGTCAATGTCACCGCCGACTCGACCTTCAACGATTCTCGACGGCGACATACGCTAGAAATGTCGTCGAACTGACAATATGAGCTTTCGACGAAGGCTGGGGCACCGGTGCCTTAGCTTTGAGCTCTCTACTCGACTTTTCGGCCGCCTTCAAGAGGGGCTGGCGTCATACTTGGGAGAGAGGACAGTGGGGACAGGACAATACCCTTTAAGAATGGGAATCTGAGAAGCAGATATAGGGCTCCAAATCATGAAAGAAATAAGAGAAGGAAAGCTGAGAGGACCTTCGGGCTCTCAATGAGGATGTCAGGGTTCTTTTCTGTATAATCTACATTTATGAAGATACACAAGATCATAGCAGTTCTATGATTTTGGTCTGGCCTTTTTGCCGAGTAGTTATGCATCTACCTCTTGCATGATGTAGGATGGCACCCTTTAGCCTATTCGTCCTTGTCTTGCTCTTGTCCCTAGTCCCGCTGTCTACATGCCGCTATGACAGAACAAAGCGACCTGCGAGAGAGTTTGAAGAGATGCTGGGAAGGATCTTCGAAAGAATTCGGAGCAAAGACAAAGAATTGAATTTTTGTGGTATTTGTACACTACCCATTGCTGGATGCGTGGGAGTGAAATTTTAAAGAAGCCATAGCACTGTGTATGGCAGGATGACTGAGTATGAGAAGTGCTTTGTACATTTCTTGAAATGTTTCCTTTGTCTATTTCTTCTGAAAATATGTAGCTACTCTAAGTAATGTTTGGTTGGAACGAGTTAAGCTCTGCGTCTTTGACGTAACTTTAGCCGGCTCCAACGAACCTGTGCCAAAATAGACCGAGGCTTCGGCCTAGGGCTTTAAAATAAATTAATAAATAAATAAATTAATTACGTGCAAGACTCTGTAGCAATGCGATAAATTACGTGGATATTCACGTAAGAGATTACATGTCGTAAGAAGTTATCCTCGTAGTGGTATCTGCAAATGAAATCTTAATGTGAGTGTTCCAAACGTCAAACTGAGTCATTCTACGAATTACATATCTTCCGTAATCATTCATGTCATTGCCTAAAGGCTGCATACTCAAGATTGATTTATAAAAAAGCTATAAACTGTTAGCTCAAAACGCATGACAGTCTTAGTCCTAATTTCTCTTGCTTTTATTATAGAGATATTGAAGTCGTACAAGATACCTGTTGATATATCTCAGGTTTGCAGTGATATCACAGCGGGCAGTAATAGGTATTCAATTCTCTTCTTCTCTTATCTATATACCTTCTCCTAATCTACAAAGCAACATAGGCGTTACAATTCTGGTCTACGTCATCCTTAGTCATCTCGCTTATCAAATTCTACCCCCTCTTCCTATCCCAATGCAGAAATCTACAGGACGTAACTTACTCATTAAAAACACCTCATTAACTCCGACTAATTCTACTATCTACACAATTGTATGATTTGTGTTTACAACCTAAAAAAAAACCAAATCAAATTCACACCAATAGAAATCATCAAAATAAGCATGAATGTATCGTGAGATTCCGATTACTCCTAATTTCACGTGACTGTAACTCTCAACCTAAACCGATCTGCCTAGAACAAACAGTTAGAATCCCAGTGGAGCGAAATTTATGACGTTTCGTTTATATGTCATCCCTCAATCCATTTTTCTATCTTCTGTCACTTGTTCTTCCGGATAGTAGACAGCTGAAAAATGCAGCCTGCAAAAGCCCAGAAGAAATTATGAAGGGGTCCTATTCACCAAGCGTCGATGACATCCTTGACGTAAAAGACTGTCTCTTGGTCAAATTTCCAATTGAAGTTGTTGATGCCATCATTGATTTTGCAGAATATTGGCCTCATATACAAGTTGCTCTGAATAAAGACGCAGCTCATGGTTCATATAAAAATATAGGAGGCGCGAACGAAAATGAATTTTTAGTGAGGCTCAAGTTATATTGTCTTCACAGGAGAAGCAGCTAATATATATTTATCACTAGTTGAGGTCCTATCCACTTGCTTTCATTCCGAAGGACCACGATCTTGCAGACCTCTCATTCCAAGGTCGGAGTTTCCCAACATCTTCACCCAACCCAGGACCTGAAGGTGATGATTATTCGCATGAACTCACAAAATTATATGTACAACGATGGGCTGAAGAGAGCCGAGTGCGAGGATCACATCCCTGTCGAAAGATCGTGTTCACCATTGAAAGTCATGACCAAGGATGGGGGGGCATTCCAAATTCTAGAGGAACTTATGAAGACTCTTTCACTTGGTTCGATGTCGGCAAGGAAGAGGCTTGTATATACGATGTAGGGAAATTCTCGTCAAGTCAGCCCTCAAGTCCAAGGCTGCCAGAAGTTCCAGATGATAATTTTCGAGACCCTTTTTTCACTGTCCCATCTCTTTCCACTTTTGCTCCCCAGAACAATTCATCAGAGTGCACTGACACTAATACTATATATCGCACTAGCCGAACTATTCTTCCAAGAATGGTTTCGGACACGCCTGATCAAACCCCTAATAACTCAAGACGACCCTCTCAATTTGAACATCCCTTGTTACCAGACTCAAAAGTTCTCCAGAAAAACATAACCGCGGAAAAGGAAACAAAAAAGCATGTTATTACCTGGTCCTACAACGATAATATTGATCCTGATTCTCATGCTGGAATTCTCTTGGAAAAACAAGGCCGCGGTCGAGCTACCGCTAACGGAGAATTCGTGAGAAATTTAAGAATTGGTGAGACTGTCACTGTGTGGGGAAAGTCAAGGTTTCCGGGTTGGTCCAATTTTGTCGAAGGACTGAGCATCGATCTGTACTGGGCCGTGTGAATATCTACCGTTAGTTTTATTAAATCAATTAGACTCAAGATTTTCATGTAAAAATTATTCCAATTTGAGAGAAAAATATAGCTCTTGTGATTTCCAGCTATCGGAAATCGTGATATTGGGGAAGTAGATTTTAGGAAAGAGCAGATCTATTAATAAATTTGAGCCAACTGCATCGAAGAATACGGCAATCCTTTGACTATTGACCAATCAGGAGTGACCACGCGAAGTGGGTCCTCACTCCGTAGATTTAGCCTATAAGTCTCAGTAGCTTCGAAGCGTAACGGTCCGTTACATAGATAGAACACACGATTAATCAATATAATCGACCACAACGACTACTGTACATACACTTACCCGCCTAACCAATACTGATTAGTTGTGAAACGAAAAATCACCACGGGGCACCTAGGTAGAAGAGACGAATCCTACAGAATTTCCCAATAGGACGTTACTAGTAAGGGATTTATGCTAAACTGACCGAAGGAAGAGCTTCGTTGGAAAAACCTTGAGCTTTAAAAGCCATCCGGTCCACTCCAAAACCTCTCATTAGCTATAGATTCGATTCGATACAAAACTTGCGCTCATCAGCCATCCAGTTATCGAATTCCACACTCTATTCGCTGTCAAAACTAATATTAAATAACAGGTGTCATATCTCGCATTCAATACCACACATAATACAAAAAACAGACTTCAGTTTTGTAAAAATTCACCTGGTATCTAGCGCAGTGCCATTAAGAAAAAATAACTTTTTCTTTCACAAAGTTCCTTCGGAATTCGATCTCTTCTGATTCTACTTGATTACTCACTCTATTACCCTACTTTCCTGTTAACAGGCCATTAAAACTCAAAAGAAACAACCATTTAACCAGTTCGAGTCGGATTGTGCACATCAAATGCGGTTAAAAAAGAACCTGCGAGATTGTTCAAGGTCCCATAGTAATTACTTATTGACGAGATTGAAGGGAAAGATGAAAAATTCAAGTAGTACGGACGTTCCGTCCGAAAATAGCGAAAATGAAAAACGGGCACAGGCTAAATAGACGGGCACGCGAACCTTGGAAAACCCGCCAAATATACAGCCCCATGTCAATGAGCAGTGGGCATCTTTATCCTCATCCTCAAAAATGAATTTCTCACTTCGAGTAATAATAATGAAAAAGTGGGCCATTTGGTATGCGATTTGGTGCCTAGAAGAGTATTTATGGAGATTGAGAGCCGCAAGCGGTACATGCCAGCATCACCTCACAACCTCTCACAAATTGAACTAAACACAATAATGACTGCCATCTGTACAGAAATCGAGAGTGCCAATGAAGTAGATGAAAATTTACTCGATGGGTACAAAGTGTGGTTCGATGGGTGGACCGAGCAATATTTCGAACTTATTCATCCATGGCTCCAACGCGTACTGCGCAAGCAACTCAAGGATCGTGAGAGCTTTTAGACCATCCAAACTAAAAGGCTTTGTCTATTTTTGTGGATTTACTCATTGTATGACGGTAACAACAGTTGTTCATACCGAGGCAACATTCGAAAAAGAGGCCCAAGCTATATCAGAGGCCAAGTCTATCAGTCAGAGAAAATAATTCTTAGAAAGAGATCAAGATTAAAAATACTCATTTCGCAAAAGATGCTTCGTTTGCCACAAATCAGGCTGTTGATCAACTAAACACAGTGAAGAAGAACAAAAAAATGCGAGACGAAAGTATGAAATGCACCTAATGATGAATGGAGAGAGGATCACCAATAATGAGATGGAAGCGTACATTGCAGATTTCGAAGGCAATGCAACAGGAAGCTCCTAATACATGATCGATGATGCTGATGAAATTTTGAGGACAGTACTAATGATGGATTTGCCGGTGCTATATTCCTTTCAGATTCTGCATTTATACATCCAATTACAGGTGAAGATATCTTTAATGTTACGGCTGCAAAGCAAGCTACAGCATTGAGTTATTTTAGGGCATCCTGCCTGACATGGGGGCAGCATGAGTACCTATTGCAGACATCAGTCAAGTTGAAGCATTCAGACGGGAATACCTTTCAAGTGCTGAAGTTGATAAGTTACAAGCTAGTGAAGCCTTCATCAAATTTGGCAAAAGAAATGCTGTCACATCTGTCGACAAACTGCATGTGAAGACAACAATAGGTCCAATCGTATTTCACGTTGTGAATACATCCACTTCTATCCTCATGTGTTTGACAGATATAGATAAATTTGGATTATATCTCAACAAAACTACAGATGACCTTGTCCAAGTGAATATGCGAATCCAAATTGAGCGAAAACGGGGCCATCCCTAGCTCTTTTTAGCCAAAGCCGAAACACTAATATTTCTGACAGAAGTGGGATTGAGGTATTTGCACAGAAGATTCGGAAATTCAACAGCAGCGAAGCTATGCAGTATGCTGAAGAAAACCGGACACGATGACGTCAAAAACTGAAAATTTTAAGAGATTGAGAAACTTTTTCGTCAATGCAAAATGCATGGTTAGGCACCGAGAAGATTCAAGTTCACTCTGAAAGACAATCATGAATTCAACTACAAAATAATCGTTGATGTGATGCATTTAGACAGTCGAAATGTGCTGCATGTCATTCACATAGTAATTGTTTCATTGTGCCAAATTCTTGAAATACCCTTCAGTAAAAAATCTATGAGAATTCTTACGATTTATATGGATTGAAACGTACCTAGGACTGCCAGATTTTGTCACTCGTGACGCCCGAACAAACATAGCATCCAATGAGTTCAGATTGGAAACTAGAATAATGGGCATTACTTGCAAGAAAGTGCCCATTGAAGCTTACTGGTCTATTGGAAAGATTGAAAGTGACCACGCACTTTTGCGCCGTGTATACGAGATATCGAGAGATGAATCAGCCAATATATTTCAAAATGCTACACTACAGATAGCTGCCAAAATTTTCAATGATACGGCAGGCTCCTACGGGCTGTTGACTACTCTTCTAGTATTCGGCGCACATACCAGAATTAGTAATCATTCACCACCATCCCAGAAAGTAATTGTACGTGCAAATTCATTAACAAAAGCTACTAAGGAACTACGTAAAATGGTAGTCACATGACAAATAAACGATGCTCTCAACACTAGAAATGGGCCAAGGGTAACGAAAATTTTGACACTACCTCTCGAGTCAGAAATGAGGGGATGGTGAGAGAATGGCGGATGTTAGGGACCGTATAAAGTGATTGCTCTTGATGGTCACAATGTCACCATCGAAAAAGTCAATGGCCCAGCAGTTTTCAGAAACGCTGTTGTCAAACCTTACCTTAGAGATCTAGCCATTACGAAGTTGAAAGATACACCAAATCCTGTTATAAATCATGATATCAACACATCCGATGACTAGAACTAAGAATTATTTTCCATTCCAGGAAAAAAGCAAGTGCAACTTAAACGTCGCGGAAGATCGCGTGCTTCTAGGATCAAGTCCAAAAATAACGAGGATCAGGACGACTATGCCATCTACAATAAAAGACTCCGGGAAGTCTTCATTTCAATGAAAGACGCTGATGAAGAGGTATCTTAATTTGTTACCCGGAAGGAAGACGGTGATTACTGTCTGGCACCACAACTTCGAAATGTAGGCATCATCAAGTCACATGGTCAAAAATTTGAAGAATCCGATGAAAAGAGGTCTCCGATCTCATTGCTTGTGGAGTATTCAAATTTTCGCAGCATGACTCGAAGATTTACGGCCATATTGAACAAATATTCATGGCTCGGGTGGTTCGCGAGATCAAGGGCAAAGATACTAATGCTCCATACGAGAAGTCAACACTCAAAATTCAGGGCTACAGTAACGTTGGCAAAGAACGGATCCTTACACAGTCACCCAAGATTCAACAATGCAGTCAATGGCTGATTCCAGTAATGGCATCAAACTTCCTAGAAATTTATTTTTCTCACTATTGCTCCGGGAAATCACCCAAGCATACCCTCATTCAAAAACGATACTTGAACGAAATATTTTGGCCCAGATCCCTACCGAGTCAAAGTCAAAGTACTCCGAAGGCACATTATTACATGTTATTCGACTTCTGTTTGTAATTGTAAAATCTAGTATACATTGGTACACTGCTTATCAGAAACATCACCGAGAACGTCTCGGCATGATACAGTCAATCTACGACCTATGTCTTTTGATAGCTGACAGACCAACTGATGAATTCGCATTCGTAGGCATGCAGAAAGACGATACACTCACTTTGTCAACGACCAAATTCGATTCCATTAAAAGCGAAAAACTGAAAGAAGCCCAACTTCGAGCCAATAATAAAACCAAGTTAACACAGGAAACATACTTTGACTACAATGGTACGAAAGTATCAATACCTGGAAAGAATTATGGTGCAATTCATCAAGGCCAGAGAGGCCAAGCAAAAAATATTTAATTAGTTGATGTAACCAGAGAAGAATACATCAAGCAATGTTTGAGCAACAGGCCCAAGGTGCATACATTGCATTTGTCTGTCAACCGAAAGCAAATTTCAGCCCATCGGTTGTAGCACAGCCATAGAACCCCAATTAAGAAGACTGCCAGAGGTTGAATACTAGGCTGCAACTAAAAACGGATTATCTTAATAGAGGGCTTACATATATTCCTTTTGACATATAAACAGCTAAGTTACTGGTGTTTACAGACGGATCTTTCGGCAATGACAAAAATATGACGTCATAGTTAGGATTTCTCTAGATCTTAGCTAGTGACAACATGGAAAAGACAACAAGCATCATGAAGATCGAACTCAATATTTTACAGTGGAGTTCTGCCATGTGTTAGCGAATTAAGCGAAGCGTACTGGCATCAAAAATTTACGGCATAGACAATGGACTTGATGCCCGATTTTCAATTTCTACAACCCTGAAGATCATTAAAAATCGAATGAGATCACCAGAGATCCCCGTGGTTATGTGTGCCGATTCCCATTAACTCTACGGGTGTCTAATAATGTTAGGCACCACAGATGATTAACGGCTTATGATTGAAAAATTTACACTTTACCAATCATAGGGAAGAAGGGAAATCAACGAGGTCAGATGGATCGAAGGCACCAATAACCCAGCTGATTTCCTCACCGAAAATACGCCTTAAAGGCCCTGGAAGAACTCGTCAGCACCAACAAGCTTTCCATGAAGGTCGAAGGATATGTGGTACAAGGTAAAGCATAAGGAGATAAAGAATTAACATATTGGTTCTTGGATACTTACCAAAATCTTCTTACAAAAGAAAACCAGGCCATGATACAAGTAAATTTTACTTTTTTTTCGTATGGTTTACACTTTAGTGTTGATTGATTCGATGCATGCTGTTGAAATTACAGGTTCCCGGGTAATTTACATTAGTGGGACTTAAATTAAGAAAGTTGGCACGGAAATGTTGTAACTGGGAGGTTGGAATCGGCGATACTGTACCTGATATATAGAAGCCAGCAAATTATTATAACTGGGGAAGATGGCACGGTGTGGCGGAGACCAAGCTGGCTATGAAATAGTCGTTTTACTGGTCTAATATGAAGAGAAAAGAAATATCTATCTACGGATTTAAAGCAGCTATATATACACATCTGGTCCTCTGATTAGGCCGTAAAAAGTCACAATCCTTGTTGTAAGATTATACGGAGGATGAAAGTGCTGAGATCCTGATGTAAAGTCGAGGATGATCGTGAAACAAAGAGACAGTTGAATA
>MCBS01024291.1:0-10289 GCA_003611235.1 Golovinomyces cichoracearum
ACTATACCATCCGACCTTTAACGGATATTATTTATTTAATTGATCTATTCATATGAGTCATGTCTTGCACAGAATTTCAAAAATAATGACAATTGATCGTACACCCATGTAAACAGCATTCGCTTACATCGTTACCTAGATATGGAGATTTACGTGTCCACTCTCTTCTGTGAAAATTTATAGGGGAAAAAGGGAAAAAATAAATTGTATAGAATTAGCACGATCAGTTTAAGTATACTCGTTTTGTGGGTGAGTGTGTAGGACAAATGTCCTGTACGAGTTTGCGAGAGCCGAACCAGGCGTCCTTTGCTCTCAAGCGGGGCAGTACTCGTTCATTTCAGACTGCAAGTGGAGGGCCGGTCCGAATATCTTACCACTAAGCCATTCGAGCCAAGCTCTCAGGCTATGCATTGTATCAAAAAACTGGTTTGCAATCCTTGACACGGGAGTTCGTTAACGAGTGGCTTTATTTGATTTACCATAAAGAACATGTTCAGCTGATTGGGAGTTTGTTGTTCATAAATACGACTGTGTCTTCTGCCGTTTAAGCTCTACAATTGCTTGTTTACAGGTAAACAAGAAATGGAAACATTATCAACGCACACATTGGCAATTCATAGAGGCACAGATACTACGACTTCAATCAGGCTCTAAACTTTTTATTTTCTACGAGTAACTGGAAAGTTATATAATATGAATCATTCATGTCGTGGTTTTGGTATCACTCGAGATTTTTTGCTGAGCAAATGTGAATATATTTGTAAAAAAGAATAATATGTTCTCTTTTGCTTCAGAGCTCAGTATTTCATACATCCTACAGCCCGTTGCGCAAGCGAATTAAAGTCACGATGCCCAAACAAAAGGCATTCAAAGTTAAAATTAAAATCACAAGAGGAGTATTATTTAACATCATTATCTCAATTTCCTTGCAGACTTGGTGCAAATGAAACGTTTAAAAAATCACTGAATATATTCTCATCAAGTTCTCATGTTTTGAGAGAAAAGATCACCGGTCTCATGGATGCTTTAGAAGATGTTTTATTTGGATCTGTACGTGCACACATCCTCTGACTGATTCTTCGAAACTTTAAACTCATATTCGAACCAGGTTGCTGGCGCAATAAGCAAATATCTTGAATATCCATTCGATACAATAAAGGTTCGGCTTCAATCCCAACCTGATCATTTGCCTCCTCTTTACTCTGGTCCTCTGGATTGCTTTAAGAAATCGCTGAGATCTGTACCTGGCGGCGCTCCATCTGGCCTTTTGTCGCTATACTGTGGTATCTCTGCCCCTTTAGCTGCTGCAGTTCTTGAAAATTCAAGTTTATTCTTCTGGGAACGTGTCGCACAACATAGTCTTAGAAAATGTGGCTTATTCCCAGATAGAGAGAGACTACCATTAGTGGCTCTCTGGGTGACAGGTGCAATTGCTGGAGCAGCTACGAGTCTTGTTTTGACACCATTTGAGCTCGTTAAATGCAGAGTTCAAGCGCCGAGTAGTAAAGAAGCCACATCCACACCTCTTAAAGTTGTCCAAGATATCTGGCGGCATAAAGGTATAAGAGGTTTTTGGAAAGGACAACTGAGCACCTTCATCCGGGAAAGTATAGGATCTGCTGCTTGGTTTGGAAGTAAGGAGAGTGTTTCATCTCTCTTTCGTAGCATGAACAAAAATTCGAACTCGCCAACTCTCAACCATGAATTTAGTGAAGCATCGCCCTTACCACTTTACCAACAAGCACTAGCTGGAGCATCGGCTGGAATGAGTTACAATCTCATATCATTCCCTGCTGATACTATCAAGAGCCGCATGCAAACATCGACTTCTAATACTAAACCAAGGTCATATTGGCAAGAATCTAGAGCCGTATGGCAGCATCACGGGGTCCGAGGCTTTTATCGCGGGTGTGGAATCACAGTTATGAGAAGTGCTCCAAGTAGTGCACTAATATTCTGTATATTTGATGGGATGAAAGAGCACATGTCATTTCGTCACCAAACTTAAAATTTAGATTTTGAAATCCGGTTCAAATTCTAGCTATAGAATCAGGCATGTCATTGTTCTGGCTGGGCATGAAATTTAATTTAAATCAAAAATTGCACACCAGACAGATTTTGTATCTTCTGGTCTTTTATGAACAAGATTGAAAGCCTCAATTAGATCTGGTCCGTCTACCCGTAACTTATCCTCTGGCTTGAGATTTGGAGTCGGCTAAGTTTTACCCAAAAATCACTTTCCAGTTGCACGAGCTGGCCAACACGAGGTGTTAAATTTACATAATAATAATAATGATTATTATGGTTAATGGCTGGAAATTTATTATCTGAATCATAGGATAGGTATCCATAGAGTTCCAGAGCAGAGATAGAGAAGTTAAAGATGGCAAGAGCAGAGAAAAAGAAGAGTATTGTCTCCAGTGTACTCGGTTCATTCGAACAATTTTATGAACTTGAGATTGCTGTTCTGTCTACAATTGACATTTCATCCCGAGGATAGAGTAAATAAAGATCAAAAAAGTAGACAGTTGTCTTGTATCTAAATAGTCTTATACCTTCTGTCAAAAGTCTTATCTTACAAAATTTAGTAGGTCGTTACGGAAATCTTAGTCCACGTCTCCTAGATATGCTGTTGAAGAATTTAAACTTCAAAGCAGTCTTCGGTAGAAAGAAAACCTTAAATTTTTTTTAATGTTCCTCAAACAATTACATTTGTCACAAGACTTGCTAAAGATGGGTGTTCGTGTTGGTTGACCTCTGTCTGTCTCATAATCCTTATTTAATGCCAATGAACTGTGTAGCTCAATTCTTGTTTGTTAGACACCATCCGTTTAAGTACCCGACACCGATTGTTAAATAGGTAGCGAATCCAAGCCATGCACAGTACGGCATTAAGCACCACCCGACAACAGGATCGACAAGACCCCAGATGTAGGTTAGATAACCGACAGTTCCACTTAGTGCAACAATGTCTATAGCTGCCTCTATAGGCCGGCGCAGTCCAAAGAATAGTGGCATCCATAAAATATTCAGACCTAGCTGTATGGTGTATAATGTCGCTCCCTGCTTAGTGAGATTATACTGATCTAAGCTTGCATGTGGAGACATTCCTGTTCTGTAAGCTCTGTGAGCTGCATATCCCATTAGTGCGTACAGGACTGTCCATGTTGGGCCAAAGAAATATGGTGGTGGTCGAAATGGTGGCTGTTTCAATGTTTTGTATGTTGCTTGGGTCTCTTTCGGTCGCAAAGAATACCCTATGCCAGCTCCAGCTAGAACAGGAAGTAGGATTGAAACCGGTTGGTTTGCAAAAATCGCCGCAGGCAAGGTGAGAGAGGGAATAAAGGTAGTCATAATGGTGTCTAGAGTGATTGGATTATTGATGAGACCAACACAGTTACATAGGAATATTGCATTCCGTAGACACTAATTATTTAGAGTGTCGGAGCTGGGGTGTGTATCTATCTATTGTCTCTATGTTCACCCATGCATAAATAACTACCTTCGAGAAACAACTGTTTCCCATCATCTTGACACGTCCAACATTCATCTCGTCACTGAGATCATGCAAGCTCTGCTCTGAAAAACCTTCATAGTCAATTTTGTTCGTCAAACCTTTTCACAATTTCAAGAATACATATCATTTTTATCCTACCCCTTATATGTTATCATCGCGCTTTCTCCTGATCATTAAGTTCAGACAGTTAGTCGTTCTTCAACTATCATTGATGCTTCCTACCCAGAACATGCGCGTCATTACGCAGTCTCATTCATCCTCTATTCTAGTATTTTGAATTCACCTCTGACAAGAAGCCATGCCACTAAATAGTTGTATCTTCAATACTACTCGTATTCTATCCAGACAATTAAGAGGAATAACGTAACACGAAAAACATACGAATCCTCGGTCCGAATATTTCAAAAAAAAATACTTTTGTATTTACTTTAGCCAAGTTTGTACACTTCCTAAGTCGATTTGAGGCTCGTGTTGGAATCAAATGGATACCTATCAGACTCATAGAGAACCTCTAATTCCAAGATCCCCAACAGAAAGAACTAGCTGGGCTAGTCGCGATTCTCATGACGCTACATACAGAAATGAACGAACTGATAATCCGCGTTCGGATAACTTTTTTAGAGGAAGATCGCCTGGTAAGTCAGACTTTTATTACCAAAATTCTAACTTCAATTGAATCTCTTTTTAATTTAGCTTCATCACGTGCAGAATGTTGATATTTCTATAACAAACAGGTACGGACCGTCGACGCATCCGAGACAGGACTCGCTCTCCTACATCAATCGACCGTTACGAACCATCAGGCACTCGCTCTCGAGACGAGTATGATAGGAAAAGAGAGAGGATAATACGAGATCGTGGAGAACCTCGGCGTGTATCTCCAGCCCCTGCAAACATTGACCGTTATGTCCCTGGGCAGGATTCCAGTCCACAACCACTCACTGTAAATATGATACAAGATCCCTCAACTCTCCCATTCCAGGTCGGATTTTCATACTTTGGGGAATGGTGGCGTACAAATGAAAGAATAAAAGAAGAAAGAGAGGCTGCACGAACTGGCAAAAGACGTGATATTCGGAGGCTCGAAACTCAAGAAGATCGTGAAAAGGAAAAGTCGAGGATACAAGTTGCATACGATGTTTATAAACAAGACTTACAGGCAAAAATGGCACGAGCTTTTGTTCAGGAGCACAAGGGCGAGCAGTGGTTCCAAGAACGATATTTCGCAGAGCCTATTAATACTTTACGCGCACAACTGAATGAATTTAGAAGGGGAAATTACAGTCAATGGGAGCAAGACCTTGAGTCTGGAACCTTTGACGATTATACACTTGAAGGTATACCTAAAAGTGAGAGTAATGGCGCCGGTGGTGTTCTCGAGAAGGAAGAGGGTGAAACCTCTGCAGCCAATGAGGTTCTTGGAGTCGGTGATCTTGTACCTTCTAGAGGAAGCGACATTCGCGATGAGAATGCCTTCCAGCCTACACTTCTTATTAAAACGATAGCACCTCATGTCAGTCGTCAAAACATAGAAGCTTTCTGTAAGGAGCATCTTGGCGAAGATGAGGGCGGGTTCAAGTGGTTGAGTCTAAGTGATCCTAACCCAAGCAAGCGATATCATCGTATTGGTTGGGTGATGCTTCACCCGGCACCTGAGCTGGTGCCCATCGTTGATCGTCCTGACCCAAAAGATGTAGATGAAGATGGGAAGCTTGTCACGGCACCCGTCGTACCACAATCAACCGTCGAGAAAGCCCTTGAAGCGATAAATGGTAAAGTTGTGAAGGATGAAGTACGTGGTGATTTCCAATGTCACGTCGGCGTTCATGTTCCGCCTGCTGCCCCACGCAAAAAGGCATTATGGGATTTATTCTCAGCGCCAGAACGAATCGAGAAAGACCTTGGATTGGCTAGAAGACTTGTGCATAAATTCGAGGAAGGTTTTGGTTCGGACTTTAACGCCGTTCTAAAAATAGAAGATCGGGTTGAAGAGCTTAGACTTCAGGGTCGGCTTCATCCCCCAATCACCACACCAGAAGTATCAAAGACGAAAAATTCAATGGATTTTCTTGGAATGGACGAGGCAATAGACGAAGTAGAGGAGAACGGGGACCTATCAGAAGAAGAAAAAGAAGAGGGTGCAGTAGATGATGAAGTCGATGATGAGGATTTATTGGTGAAAAAGAAGCAACTTGATCTTATGGTTGAATATTTTCGGCGTGTATTCAACTTCTGCTTTTTCTGTGTCTTTGAAAGTGACTCGGTACACGAACTTACCCGGAAATGCCCCGGGGGCCATCTCCGTCGACCTCGTAACACTTTAACTTGTGCTGGGAAGACAGCTGCTAGAGCAAGTGCGTTGGGTGAGCCATTCCCCGGAAAGAAAAAAACTCCTTCGGAAGTGGACGAAGAGCCAGCCACACCTGAAGGTGATCGCAAAGCTCAGCGTAGTCAGTTATCAAAAACAGAACAACAGCTTCAGCGTGCCTTTAATTGGGTAAAAACATTTGAAGAGAAGATAACCCAAATACTTGATCCAGATTCTATAGACATCCAAAAACTAGGCGGAAAGCCAATTGATGAGGCTGTGAAAGAGGAGCTCACTAAATATGTGAAACAGGAAGATGAGCATAAATTCAGGTGCCGCGTCCCTGAGTGTTTGAAACTCTTCAAGGAAGAACACTTCTGGAGGAAGCATGTTGAAAAGAGACACTCTGAGTGGTTAGAGGGTATCAAACGAGATGTAAGTTTTGGCACTTATTTTTTTAATGACTCTAACTGATTTAGTTTGAACTCATAAACACATATGTTCTTGATCCAGCCCACATCGCGCCTTCACGCTCCGATTCCAACAGTAACGGACATTTTCCACCGGCAAATGGTCACCTATCTGCAGGCACTCCTAGGGGTTTTAATCTCCAAAGTTTCGGCATGACCGGCATTCCCATGCAAAGCTTTGGACAACCAGGGTTCCCTCCTCTATTCCCTGGTACTGTTCAACATGCAAGTATTTACACGAGCAACGGTGGACCAATTAGACGTGGTGCAAGACAACAAAATACGCGTCCTGGTCCTTATGATCGCAGATCACGGGAGATAGGTCGTCTAAGTCCGCCATCTAGTGCAAGACGTAGTGGCGGAAGATGGGGAGATGGTATTGGTGGTGCTGCTGTTGGTCCAAGAGAAGCTGTACAAGGAAGAATATTAAAGTCCTATGAGGATTTAGATGCTGTTGCGGGTAGTGGGTCCGGAGAACTAAATTACTAGAACTTCGTTTGAAGAATAAAGAGTTGGGATCTGTATATCAATCTTTCATGTCACTATAGTATTTCAAATGGTGATCATGTCATCTCATTAGAACTGCTCAGGCGTTTCTTTGAATCGTCCATAGGAGGAAAAGCCATCTAATCAATTAGGTGGCAAGGAATGTAACACGTAATAGTGAAACGAAAGAATCTAAACAATATTTTAGTTAATTTTATAATACAAAACTCAAAATAAAAGCACAGGACTTACACAAAATCTATAACACGTGTCTTGAATGTTGCGACTCTTTATAAATCTTATTAATGGATTCGAAATCTTTAACATACGCACCTAATTAATTTATATCGCCTTGCTACGGCATAGTATGTGATTGCAGGAAAAATGATTTGACACGACGTCGGAATTGATGCCAAGCTATTCACGGTGCACTTTTGGCCTCCTTAAGCTCAACTCAAACAGTATTCTAACTACTCTCACTAGGGAGATTGGCAAGTGTCTTGTGGGAAGGCTGCTCGTTGTAGTGAGGTGCCTTTCAGATTCGCGACTGTCCCCGGAAAAGGGTTTTTAGCTACAACTGCGATAAAGAAAACCGATCATAGCAGAGAGCAGCGTGCCGAATAAGGTTTACACAGGAAGTGTGATCAAGTTACACCACAAGCTTCTTGAACGGACGGCTGAGATACAAACGGAAAAAAACACTTTATCAGTGCTGATACAAATAGCTAGGATCACTGATGATCAGGTTTTTACTCTTGTCATTAGTAAGATAGACGACCCGTGAAGGGATCCTGGACGGCGTATAGAGAAGATTCTGTGCCTGTGGCCTCAACTTGTGCGACAAACACGACAGGGAGAAGGCAAAATACGTTTAATAAGTAAGAAGTTAGGGCTGAACAAGTTGGTAAAGATTTAACCTCATATTTCACTTCAGTTTCTATCTTAGCTTTGAAGTAGTGAATGGATATCATCAAGAAACCGTTGTGCTTGGTGTCAACGGTCGTACTCCATCTAAAGCTCGGTCGCCTATCAGTAAGATGGGTCTACGAGATTTACAGCTGAGTATTTTTTTTTGATTTTTTTGTCTACTTTTTCAAAATCATACTGGATTTAGCCTCTAAGCTGAATAGTTTATCCCTTCATTGATCGGTTACTCGTCCGCGCAATCCTGTGGATAAGATCACACGGTACAGTTAATACCCCTGCATGGGCCACCACGGCATCAGCTCCTCACTCTCATAGAAACAACTCAGATCTCTGGAAATCTAGCATTACACTGCCCAAAGATTATAGACCAAATTTCGCTTGGTGCTTATCGGTGTATTTTGATAGGTTAGACTGGTACCGGGATCTTTAATGCACCATTATCTAACAGATAATAGTATTTCGACGTTTAAACAATATCATTTAGCGTCACGATCATCATGATCACCAATTTATTTCATTTGCGTTTTCCCTGACACTATGATCATGAAACAATATCTCCACAAGATTATATGAACCTGTATCCTACAGCAGTTCGCAATCCTCCACAGCTCGCTCCTTCCCACCTCAAACTGCGAACCCTAAATTTTACAACTTTGATGATCCAAATCCCCACAATCTATACTCACGGGACTTTTTGCCCTCCGACACCTTTTCGTCAGATCTGATGAAAGAAGCTCTGTTGAGCAGTAAAGAAGCTGCTAATCAAAGAGCTCTCGAAGCTCAAATCTTCTTTGAACCGATCGCCGGCTTCCTCAACCAGCATTACACTCCCAACCTAGAAATGCAACGCCGGCAAACTCAAACTCTGTTGTGTTTCAGGATTGATTCAAGGATATCCCTTGAACTTTGTGCAAGTTATGCACTAAGTGTGTTAACAGGAAGAACTGAAGATTATGGAATAATATGGAATAGTATAGAATAGAGTAGAAGTATATCAGAGTACCATAAAGCGTAATGGAATATTCTATTACGGTCATCATGGAAATATACCATACAATACCACCAGAATAATTGTAAGATAACAAGGGTCTATGGGCTGTATATGTGTGTGTACTATTTACCGTCGGATGTGGGCTAGTCCACAATCCCATATGGGACATAAGACGTATGAAGGATGCTTAGAATAAATGATCCACCAAGTTACAGCAGTGCCGATTCGGTGCTCAACTTTTCCCATTACCTACGTTTGAGCCAAATAGAACTGCAGCTATTCTAATTGTACATTTATCAAGTGTTTCTCGAGAGTTTCAACTTGATCGCCTAAAGGATTTCGAACAACAGTGGATTAGGTTCATTCAGTATCTTGATGAGTAGCACTATCTTATCATATGCTGGAAATATGCTCAAGAAAAGACTTTTGAAAAGATAAACTATATTGATACGGACCTATGCTTCAAGCTTGTACAAGGAAAGACAAAAGTTTTCTCAATTATCTCATGGG
Organism: Golovinomyces cichoracearum; assembly: GCA_003611235.1. Lineage (NCBI taxonomy): Eukaryota > Fungi > Ascomycota > Leotiomycetes > Helotiales > Erysiphaceae > Golovinomyces > Golovinomyces cichoracearum. The sequence continues at coordinate 9,210 of MCBS01024291.1, forward strand.
ATGAAGCTACAAGACGTCAGTATATATTAAGCATTAGCCGAGACGATATAGAAAATGTACGGACGATTTTAAATAGGCACAAACATATATGTCTTTGCCTTTATTAAATCTGATACATCTGAGGGATATGCTTCAATGTTTAAAGAGGTCTTCGGGGTTCTAGGTGATGTCGGCCGATTTGTAGTTCAAGTTAGCCATACTCACCATACTGAAGATGCTCTGCGAACAGTAACAGTAGTTATATGGAAAAAAAGGCCTCGGGTAAGTGGCTAGCATAAGCTCGGCATGTACTCTATGAATACCCGACACATGCTAGGTTTTGGTAACTGGTTACACTCGTTAGATCCCTCTCGGACCTGAGATGACCACTTTCAATATATACTTATCTTTAGTAGAGTACATTTACTTCGAAACTTCAGAAAACGATTTCCTAAACATAAAGCTCAAACCTGGATCCAAGAATGGTTCTGGAACCGTCGAACATTTGCACAGCATATCGTGAGCTCACCACATGGCATCAAAGAAAGAGAACTCGCTGGATTATGGCAGGTCTCTGTCATGAGCATTCAAAAATTCGTCCAGAGTGGCGAATACGCGCTCACATACAAACAGGAATCAGCGAGAGTAGTCTTTATGCTGAGAAAAATATTGCAGGACGAAAGAAAACTCTTCTTGGAGCTGTCCCAAAGTAAGAATATCCAGCAAAAATTTTAAGCATATGAAGAGGATGCCTTAATCCCTGTCCTCGTAATCTTCGAAGTGGTCTAAAATTTTCTAAACAACGTATACTATCTGCCATATTGTTAAACTATCGATCACTAGCAGTGTTGTTTACTGTTATATAGTCACAGGCCCGAGGCATTTTCTTCATAGGCTAGAGCGTAACGTTCAATTGTTCCTCTTCCAATTCTNNTCTTCGCTTATTATACTTTCCGATTTACTTATACACGGTTGCATAGCCTCGTGCATAAAAACTAACCACGACGCCGGAAAGCATGTTCGGTAAACAAAGCTTAAGACGAAAACTGAAGTCTGTTATCAATTACCATCTTTCTGCTTCGCTCGCAACAAGTCTTTCGA
>MCBS01024295.1:0-10306 GCA_003611235.1 Golovinomyces cichoracearum
AAAGTGGGGTACTTTCTGTGTTCGCCCTATTTCTAGCTTGTCTGCCTGAGGCTTCAGAGTTGTGCATGCACAGCGACGATTTTGCCAAACGACGGGCGACGATTTATCAATACCCTACTTTTTTACCTGATTATGAGCAAACATATCAGCTCAAGTCCACGGAAAAAGGTGATATCTAATGCTTACATGAAGACGAAGCTCTGAAGTTTTTTTTTGCAATATATACTTCTCCATCATAAGCTACGACATGCAAGGAAATGTATATGAATTGTCAAAGACTTCCAGTCCACGAGTTTATAAAAACTGCCCGAAGTGGTCCATGCTTAGCGGTGTCCACATTTCAATTTTTAGAGTACAGTTTTGTGTCTTTCAGTTTGTATGGCACAATTAATTAGATTATCTAGGATAATGGAAAGTACGGATAGAAGCAACTCGGATATCCGCAATCTGGGGTAACTTTAGTTTTTACAGATGATATCGTATATTGGAATATGTGCCTTGACATCGAGCGGATCGAATGTATCCTCAGATTGACTGGTAAATTGTTCAGTAGAACATTAGATATAAATATGTAGTTAATTGTCTCCATAGAGCGATAGAGAGCTATATGAACAAGATATTCAACTGATAGATTATATTAATTTTTGTCTATTTATCTTCATAGCTAAAGTCAAGCAAAAACCATGTTGCATAAATGCCAATCTTCCGAAAAAAGTACTTTAACAGTGCATTCGACACTCTAAAAAGGACGCGTCACTAATACTCAGGTGAAAGGAGGCATTGCAAATTGACAGCCGTCATTAAGGCGACAGTTGGCCCAAGGTAAGTTGTAGCCATAGGAAAAGACGTTGTGATCGACGATCAGGGGACATGGGCGAGGCACATGGAATGGACCTAGAAAAGAGTTGTCTTTTTCCTAATTTTTTGCCTCTCAATTAGTCAGCAATGAGTTTCTCGGGATCGTCGACTTGGTCATCTATTTTTTATTTATCGTAGCGGCTCTAACTAGCCTTGGTGTGACATGACACTTATAGAGAACGTCCAGAGCACGTGGTCCTTCAAAGTACAGCAGCGCCCACTGGGTCCCAGATTTTCTCCCAAGACGCTTTCTTGACGCCACTCAAATCAAGTCGAGAGGGTGGAAACACACTCACCATAACCCAAAAGACCACGAATTCAGGGTGAAATAAAGAATAAGAAATAACATGAGAAAACTTAGTGGGGAATAACAAAAGTGAAGACAAGACCCTAGTCATTCCTCCTGTCTTTTTTTTGTACGAGCCGTTGTCTCTAAAAAGAGTTTGGAGAAATCAAACTCATCATTCCGAGATAGTCCAACCAATAACTGCCATTTACGTCGGAGTTTCGGAGGGGAGTATTTCGGGATATTGGTGTTAATGTTCGTCGGCCTCATATTGGTTTCAGATGAGCATTTGTACTCAGTTAGGGCGCTGAATCCAGCAATAACCCATCATCGGGGCTCGGATGGCCTAGTGGTTAGCTGTCCTGGTCGGCATTCCAAGTAGAGCCTGGGTCGCTTGAGCAACTGCCTCACTCGGGACGGAATAGCCGCTAGTTCGAATCCAGCAGACCCTTCTGCCTTCTCATTGAATGAGCGCTCGTCCCGCTTAGCATACGAGGGTAGATGAAGGTTTTTTCTAGATTTTCCCTCTGTCGGATACTCACGGTTGAGATTGAGGTGCAAGTCCCCACTTACCCAGGGAGTGGTATCAGTGAATGCTATCCATTGTATGAGTGCTCTAATCCATATCGATGTGTTCAAACTCTGTGATCTTGTCTTGTTCTCTAAGAGCGCGAGGCCAGGCCCGAGACGTTAAAATATACAAACAAACAATCCCATCATCGGTTTCAGGTGTCATTTTGGATTGGTTAACCGAGAACGTCCGACTCAGGTCGAGGATTGTATAGGACAAGTTCTTCTCTCGGATTTAGATAGAGTTGCCAAATCCATATGCTTTAACTTTTGTGAATTTGTACGTCTTTTCCGTTGTCATTTTACAATATTCAATTCCATTAGATTATTTAATCGAAATTCAGATATTCAAAGTTGAAGATTACTAACAGGAGATATAGAGCCCTTCGCTCAGCGTCCTGTCAGATGTGGATGACTTCGTCGAGAAGATACTGTGAGACCCGTGGAGACATAGAGGCATCCTGAGGGGTCAGACGCACCTTTGCTGGGCTACAATACGAAAAAGAGGAGAGGGTTTCCCAGGGATTACGACAAGGATGTGGGGATAGAACTTGACGCCCGAGGTCAGAGGCGTCTGAAAGCGAAGAATTTTGGATGAATAATCATCTGAAGATTTCCCGGGATGGATTGTTAAGGAATCATGACAAAAGATATGTGAGCGAGGCAAAGATACCCACGGCCTGAGAATGGACAGTTATTACGTGTGCTCCGGAGTTTAGAGTCAAATAAAATAGAGGCCGTAACTATATTTTCAATTCATGTGCTGAATGACAAGGCTTACCCGTGGTGTTGCTACTGAGTTGGTGTGATTTGTCAACTTGAATTGCTTATATATTATTTATTAAAGTCAGCCAGTCGGCACCAGCTCATCGGTCTAGTCTAAAGTCTTCTTGATGACGCACTCTGGACCCTCTAATACGTGCACGTGGTATGATTGTTGCTTCGGGATCGCTTCCCCCAGTCGATGAAACTTGTTGTCATCCCAGAGGAGAGTGTGACAGGCCTCGGGTTCGAATCCCGAATGAGCCCCCAACCAACGTCTTTCTTAATCTTAGTGTTAATCAATTTTGAGCCAAGATTTTAAATGACACTGCTCAGGCAAAATACTCACTAGACCTAAGGCTTGTATGCACATTAATATGATCACAAGAATTTCTACGTCCAAAAAATGCGTCTCAACTGGGATGCCTCCTACGCTGGAATGGGATCAATAACCGTCACTTTTTCTCAGTGTGCGCCGCGACCGGTATGAATGCTTCAGATATTATCTCAAATCTCAAATTGAGTGATATATGAAGGCTAAAGAATACTCACAACCCATCCTCAACCATATTTCACGTTTTAATTTCGACATTGCGCTGCTTCGAACGCGCGGCGTAATATAGAGTCATCCTAAAATTAAGCAATTCCGACTCAGGAGTTATAATTTTTGGAAGGACGGGATAACGCATTATCAATAGAGATGGCTTTTCATTTGCTCCTAATAAATATCCATTATCTCTCATTTTTCAATGATATCTGCTCAGAGCATGCCAAACTTGATACCGCAGCCGTTCGATGAGCTTAATGAAATAACTTTCATCTTTGAAAGTAACAACCTTCAGATCCCAGGTCATCTTTCTTCGCCAATTCTCCTATAAATCCAAGTATTACTGGCAATTCTAGCATCATTCAACTGTTATTGATCATCTGAGACCGGTCCTTAAATTTAGAGCACATCGTTTCTTAAAAGTGTAGTTTCAGCGGCCAGGGCCCTGCTACTATCATTATGTTGCTCGGATTTTTTCTTCATCTTCTTGCTCTAGATTTACTTTCAGTCTTCTCTGCGGCAGCTCTACTCCCAAAAAGTCAAAGTTCAAGTAAGACCGTTCACGTTGTAGACTCTTCTCGTATTTCCTCGGGAAACCCTGCCTTTTCAGAATTAGACCAGAATGGTCAAAAAGTCGATAATGCTGTCATTGATGGTTCTAGAACTGTGTCAACGGATAATCGGCTGGCAAAATCAGTCTCAAATGTCAAAAGTACTGTTCTAATTTTGGCTCGAGACATGAATTCAGCCTATTCAGTTTCCTCAGGTCTAAATGGATACGGAATTCCTCATGAGGTTAGGGTTGTTCCAAAGACTGGTATTCTTCTACCAATTTTGAACGAATCAGATTCACAAGGGAATTATGGAGCTATATTCGTTGTTTCGGATGTTACTTATGATTATGGAGGGACTCTAGGCTTTCAAGTATGTTCGATGCAAAATTCACATCTCATTTTCTGACAAATCCTTCAGAGTGCTATTACTGGTGATCAGTGGACTGCCATATTTGACTATCAGGTCAATTTTGGTGTACGGCTCGTTCGCTTGGACGTTTTTCCCTCCGCTGAGTTTGGTACTACTACATCTAGTGGCGGGTGCTGTGATAATGGAATCGAACAGATGATAAGTATCTCGGATACAAGTCTATTTCCTACCGCAGGGTTAAAGACGTAAATCTTTATCCTATTTCTAATTCTAATTCTGGTTGTGAGTTCTAACCTTAGATTGCTAATACTTCTAAAAGATTTGCGGGTGTAAGTACCAAGGGCTTATGGCATTATCCAGCCACTATCAGTAACAGCTCTTTTACAACCGAATTTGCACAAGTTGCTCCATCGCGTTCGTATCCTAATGTCACCACCGCTGGGGTGATTAACAGCTTTCCTGGCCGGCAGCAGGTTTGTTTAATTTCAGCAATATCTGTCATTTTCCAGTCAAAAATTTACAAAGTCGAAGATGCAGCATAAATAAACTCCTCTCTGGCATTTTACAAAAAAATGTGTAGAATTAAGCCATGAAAACTAACTTTGATATAGATGGCATGGTTCCTTGGCTTTTCTACTGAATGGAGTGCAACATCAAACTTTCTTCAACATGCCTCAATTCATTGGGCAACAAGGGGCTTATGTAAGCTTTATTGTGGTGAAGCAAGACTTCAGCAACTGAATATATCTTACAGATCTCGGCTATCGTCGTCTAAATCTTAACACTCAAGGTAATTTTCCTTGATTTTTTCCTAAAGCTTTTAATGCTGAGAATATTTGGCATAGTGGATGATGTATTTCTTGCGTCTGATATCTACAGTCCTCCTGGGGAAACACTGCAGATTGTTCCTTCCGACTTAGAGCAACATGTCTCCTGGACAGCTACTGTAAATGAAAGGCTATCAAATGGCAGTAATTGGTTCATCGAACTCGGTCATAATGGAAATGGAAATATCGAGGTACATATCACTACTTTGCTTGAATTTACCAGTAACTTGATGCCGTGTTACTAATTTATGAGGTAGACCGCTGTAGATATTGGTAATGCAAGTTGTGGAATCGGCCCAAAAGAATACAAGGAGCAAATCGATACACCTCTGGAGTGGGCAAAACCTCCAGGAACCGGTGTTGATTTGTGGCCTAGTACCCCGGCCGACTTTCCTTATGGAACTGAGTGTACTAATGTAGATGCCTTACGGATGTGGTTTTCGAACCCTGATAATTTGAATGCATTTGCTCATGTATCTCATACCTTTACTCATGAAGATCAGAACAATGCAACATATCATGATGTTTTCCAAGAAATCAGCTGGAACAAAGCCTGGTTGAAACAAGTGGGTATTGATTCCGCAGCAAGGTTTAGCGATCGAGGAATCATTCCACCAGCTATTACTGGCCTTCACAATGCCGATGCTTTAAAGGCATGGCTCGATAATGGGATTGTAAATGTCGTGGGTGAGTTTTATGAAAATTTATCTCTCTCTCTTGTTTTTTCATTGACCACATACCTAGGGGACAACACAAGACCTGTTTTATTAAATCATGTGAGAACCTATTCCAAAAATAATTAGTTATTCTAACCTCAGAACAAGGTCAATGAAATGTGGCCTCTTATAACTACAGTTGCTGACAATGGCTATGATGGTGTTGTAATTGTGCCACGATGGGCTACAAACATTTTCTACAACTGCAATCTCCCTGACTGTACAGTATTAGAATGGATTAATACTTCTACTGGGAGGGGAGACTTTGACACACTTCTAGCAGTCGAGGTACGAAAAATCCACTTTTAGATCGAAAATATCTAATATAGTTCAAATAGAGGGAGACGAATATTCGGAACTTACTCGGCTTACATCGTGACCCATTCATGTTTCATCAAGCAAATCTTGATTATGGAAATGCTGAAGAAATAACCATCAACGGAGTGACCCAAAAATTATCTTTATTTCAGGCATGGTGAGTAATAATACTTCTTGCAAATTATAAATTCTATTTGAGCTGGTTATTTCTTCACCCTAAAACCAAGGTGCTATTTAAATGGAAATGCTGACGCCTAATTTAGGGTTGAAACAATGATTCAAGAAATTACACGGCTAGTCACCTGGCCAGTACTATCGCTGAAGCATGACGATATTGCCACAGCATTTATCGATAGAATGACTCGAGACCTATGTCAACCTCTTCTCACTTGGAATACAGACCCAAATTCAAGCACAATTACTGGAATTACATTGACGGCAAATAATAATAATAAGTGCAATGCTAAGATTCCTGTGACTGTTCCAGTAGATGTTACCGATCTGCATGGATTTACAACGGAGCAAATTGGTTCTGATCCGCTTACTAGTATGTCTCACGTTTTTATCAACAACAAAATCAAAATTCTGTGATTATCTAACAATAACTGTGTAGTTTGGGCTAGTCTTTCAGGCTCGGCTGTCTCTTTTGACTTCGTTAAGCCTATTTCAATTTAATACTTGCGATGCTTAACATGCAGAATTGAGAAAGAATATCAAAATCTTCTATCCTCGGAGAAAATAAGAGAGCAGATTCTTGAGAAAAAAATTTTATTCTACAATCTGATTGGCTATTTAGTTTTACATACATTTTTTTATTTTGGAAGGGGTTTTAAGTTAATACCTCAGTCGGAATGAAAAATAATTGATCCTCTCTCATATCTAAATAGATTATCAAAAAAGACAAGTACAATTAATTTTTTGTTGACAATCAGATAACAATAGAATTGGCCTAACTAAAAAACCTCTATGAGAGAAAACCCTAATGTTAAATTTATCTTTTCTCATTCCAGTTTATTTTTTTATGTACTTATTGTTCAGAGTCAATGAATTGATAGGATCAGGGCCATTTTTCTTGTCTTCAAGTGTAGAGATTATCATTTTCGTCTCCGACAATCAAGACCCGTAGTTTCCTCCCTCAACATGAAAAATTAATTGAAGTGATCGGTGCGGTTGCCAAGCAGATATCTTTCACAAAATAAACAAACAGTGACTTATCACGTTTCATTCACGTCACCCTGTAAAGATCACAAAGTGATATCAAGGCAGCAGCTACATTATATTTCTATTGTTGCTCGATTTTTATTTTCCTCACTTTGATACAAAAAGATGATAACACGAGATGGAAAAAACATGACTAAGCCTATGACGTAACTACATCCTGCTAGTGGCAAAGCAACATATAGCTAACCCAACGCCTCCTTTTCTCGGAAATAATGACTCACTATGTGGACTGGCCGAGTATCGAAATAACCAAGAAAATACCCGGAGTTTTCTTGTTAGTTTTTTTTTTTTTTGATTTTATCTTTTTTAAAGCGAGGGAACGCGTCCACCAGAAGCAAATTCCAATTAACACACACTCAAAATCTTCACACCAACTACAGCTCCAATTGTAACGCTTCCAGATCAGTTTAAAAGAAGGCAGTTTTAGCGTTAGCATTACAACCTTTCAGCATCAGTGGATGCGCAACCTATATTCACTACTGCTACAAAGGTCTATAAATGTCCCTTGAAAAGTAAATTGTATGAAAGGAATCCACGCAACAACAAGAAGAGATGACTTTGAGCCCAACTAATAGAAAAATGACTGAAATAGAAGAAAGTGGCCGCTTTTTAAGCAAATACTGAAGTCAGGTGTCCCAAGGAGTGCTACCTAAAATATATAGCCTCGAGAGAGAATTGGCAGACACAATCTGTTAAAAATCCAGTAATGCACGGCCTGGTGGAATCAATTGAGGTAACTTCCTTTGTGAAGAGGACACCAGCCTAGAAAAAAATTCATGCTTCAGATGGAAATATGAGTGTTAAGAGAAGGCTCTGTGAGAACCCAAAGTTTATCGGGGACTTGTTTGAGCTAGTAAAGAATATAGTCCCTAAAAAAAATCTGGCATTTTATTAGAAGACGCCTACAACTTTGATGATGCTGGCTTTCAAATAGGAAAATATTTCTATCTCAAAGGTAGTCACACCAGTAGACTTGCCAGGGAAAACTAAAGCAGGTCAAGTTAAGCAACCCAGGATTGGGTTACCTTAATCTAAGGATTGTGGGTAGACGGTGCCTCAATCATACTATTCTTTATTATCTAGGCAAAGGAGCTTAACCAGTGAAGGTTCTTCCAGGGACCTCCTTCGACATGGGAATTTTCAGTTATTGCAAATGGCTGGACTACTGATGAGATTGGCCCACAGCAGATTTAGGATTTTGAGAAATATTCAAGCAAAGACAATTTGAAGTAAAAGGCTCCTTGGTCTAAAAAAAAGGACGCCATACTTCACAAGAATTCTGAGCTTTGTGTGAGGACGGCATTATTTTCTTCTTGATGCCATCTCGCTCTTTACACTTTACTCAACCACTGTATTTTAGCTATTTTGGTCCCCTAAAGATAGCTGTTTCAAAATAAAATCAGGGCCTTGTCAGAAACCATATCTTTCATGTCACAAAAGAAGATTTCCTAGCTAACTTTTTACTGAGCATTCCTGGCCTCCCTCTCTCCAGCCGATATAGAAGCTATCTTTAAGCACTTAGCTTATTTTCGTTCAATTCTGATTCTGTCTTATTTCAATTGGAATCTGTGTCAAGGCCTTGAAGTCTTCCAAGATCTCTAGCATCTTGATGTTAAAAGACACCAAGAAAAACAAAAGGGGTAGATAGGCAGGGTATTCTTATCAAGAACAAGCAGAAATAGCATCGTAGTAGCTCACAAACTCTAATTTTTGAGGCTTTTGACCTACAAGGGATGCCTAAATTGTAGCCACCTTGACAGCTCTACTTAAGTCACACGTTTCTACTCTTGGGACAACGAATGAGGATATCAATACCTGTAGGAAGAGAAAGAGGAAAGCTAATAGGTCAACCTCTGTCTTATTGGTCAGTGAGGTACCGACTATGATTGATCCAGAATCTTATTTTTTAAATCAATCCTATGTATGCAGCCCTTAGGCTATGAGACGGTTGATTACAGAAGATATGTGATTCGCAGAATGACTCAATTCTAAACTTGGAACACTCATACCCAGATTTCATTTGCAGATACCATTACGAGGATAACGCCTTACGACATGTAACCTCTTCCGTGAATATCCGCCTTGGGGGAAAGCGTGATAAACCCAAGGTGATCTGATCATGATTTCGTCTTTCTACAAACACGATATCATCGGGAGAGAATGTAGATTAAGGGTCTTGCTGGAGTCGTACCGGCTTTCTCCTGTCTCAAGTGGGGCGGTTGTTCGATCTACCCAGAATCTAATTGAGAGAACGGCCCAGATGTTGTACCACTCCACCATCCGACCATGGTCCGGAATTTGTTGAGGCTGAAGGGACGATATAGGCAGGCCAAAGTAGAGAGCATCGACATTTAGCGGGTGTAATTAATAACAGCACACTATCAGTTTATTATGCTGATCACCTGGGATTCGCTTCAGCCGCCCCCGTTGCGTGCGTTTGGAGTGAACTTTTCTTTGGTAATTAAAGGGAAAATCAGGAGAACGGGCGAAACTTTCTTTTAATAAAAAATAAAAAATAAATGGCTTTTTTCATGACTCGTCATCTCCCAATAGTAACTAATAAGCCGAACCTGATGAGAGGGGGATGGAATAAGGGAATCTAAATTGGTACTAGAGGAAGAACTGAATTAATTTACATTGACGGCTAAGTTGTTGCTTATATTTGGTTGGGAGGGAAGGTTTTTTTTTTTCCTCTCCCGGGGAGGACAAAAGAGCGGGATTACGTCAACGTCAAAAATCAGATTCCGATGTTTTTTCTCTCTTCAGGCTGGTCATGATACACAAGAACAGAAATGAAAATATGATGAAAAATAACGACACGATAATGTCGCGATATTTTTTTTTAAAAAAAAAAATCCCCTCGTCAAACTTACGAATTCCGTAAAGAGATTGAGGCTTCTACATAGAAATAAAGTTAAACCCAAAAAAAAAAAAAAAAAAAAAAAATCTGGAAATTCGTCAGCAATAAGTGGGGAGTAAGTCGATGAACTTGTGTTCTTTGTCATATTATCGAGAGCCAACCGTCGGATAACTGACTTTGAGTTGTCCTATACAGCAATCCCCCAACTGGAATTTCAGCAAGAGGGTAATCAAAGGTGCCCTCAATAGATGAGGATATGAGCAGCGAATGGCTCGACCCAAGCCGGTCCCAACGGAGGAGTGAAAGCAACCCAGGCTAAATTTCACTGAACGAAATTGGTCCTGGATATTGGGAAATAGTTTCAAGTGCTCTGGACAGAATTGACATGGATCACTAGTTTGTTTGTTTGTTTATTAT
>MCBS01024296.1:0-10308 GCA_003611235.1 Golovinomyces cichoracearum
TGTGGAGCTCTGCTAATAAATCCCTTGCACAAATGTGGGGAATGTACACTTTCTCTGCTCAGATACTGTAGAAATACATAGAAATGAATACTTTAATTCAGAATAGTTAACGAATGTAATTGAAGTCTCTAAAAAAGGGTATAGCAGATCATAGAAGGATACAGAAACGTCTAAATTCTGTCATGGTCATAGTTACCTATTTTAGAATAGCGAGATGTTGTTCTGGCCAACCACAATTTCAACAGTATCCACTAAATTCTATCCCCGCTTTATTTCAACTTCCATTCCGACGCGTTCACAGCACTAGGGATCTAGAATCAGGAAGGGAGAGACAGAGAGGGGGGTGGGGAAATGAGAGGATTTAGTACTCTATATTTTGCTATTGAAGTCAGGGATAATAAGAAACGGCGTGAAAGCATCGTGGTATAGAGAGTTTTTTACAAGGGCATATGACTAAGCTGGAGTTTACCCTTTGGAGGAAATTCAGTTGATACTTTTCAGAAACTTGGCTGTAATGTCTGATTTGTCGTCAAAACATTTTAGAAAGTTGATTCACAATTTCTAGCCTTTACACATTTGATCTTGGCGCTTATTCCTTGAACTAATCTGAGTCAAAGATAGATAAGTGGTTCAGAAATTTTCTTCGAATATTTTCCTGTCACACGTGACAGCTGAAGATTTGCTAGGGGAATAAGGGGTCCCGATACACTGACACTATAGTGTCAGTTTATTGAAATGACTAAGCGTGAATCCCCCCACCATCACCACAGCACCACGTAAATAAGGGCGTGTCGCAGTCGCCATCATCTCGTGCTGGTTTAAGAGCAAAAAGTGCTCGACTATTATATTCAACCTGTGATACATGAAGTGATATAATTGCGCATGATCACGCGAGTGGTGCAACGCCATTTCCCAATAGATGTAAGGAAGTTCGGACTAGTACATGTATATAGATTGTGACTCAAGAGAGAAGAATTGCACTTCTATGCAGACCTTTTAGTATGATTTATGTTACACTAACACTGTCCTCTATCCTTCTAACAAACAGGAAAATTGCCCATTACTAGTGATATGCCAGATGTGGTAGTTAAGGATTGATATAGTCTGTCTATAATTCATATCGCTCAGACTTTCTTACATGCTCCTGCACAATTCTAGTTCAGATATCTCTGAGCCCATTCTCGCCCATGCCTTTCTCCAATTCGCACGAACTCTACATTAATCTTGTTGCACTACTTTTCTCTTCTTTTTCTAGATTATCGAGCCATGCTGTAATCTACTCATTGTTAAATATTCCATTATCTCCTTTTATAGCTCCTGTAAGGTCACGTCGCTCCTTAGGCATATAAATCACCTGCTCACTTAATACCTGTGGCCGCTGTGTTCTTCATTTACGTGTCTTTCAAAAATCTGTTGGCCGTCTAGTAGGGATCCCAGCTAGCCAGGCTGCTTTTTTGGCTAGATAGGTTTATATTAAAACCTATGGTCCATCTGGAGATAATTTTTTAGATATCAAGGTTGAAGTTCTGACTTTCTGAGAGATATTTGGTAGACTTACTCGTATATCAATTAATGTTTGTAGGCATATAAGTGGTATGGTTGATTGATATATAAAAGCTGGAAGCGAGACAGTTTCTTAAATTCAAGTTGTAGTTCTATCTGCTATTTCCAATTCTAAAAGAGTCTGGCTTTGGCTAGCAATTGACTCCTGAAGCTTTAGAGGGAAATTTCGACTGCTCATTGTATGGCCTTGTCTATGGCAGGCAGAGCAAACTGGTGACTGTCGTATAGGTAGCTCTTCTCTTCTTGAGAGAATACGGCCGGTTTGTGATTTTCGTACATTTACTGTACGCTGCCTACCTACCCATAATGGGTCTAGAAGTGGCTGAAATATACTCTGTCGATTCCAATACCAGTACTCATGAGAACCAGAGGGAGTTGAGCCACCTGTAGCTTGTTTTATATCACATACATGTGCATAAGGTGATCCCATTGATTTTGTAAAGGCACCTGTACACGGTGATAGTGGCAGAAAAACGGATTCAAGATGTCGTTGTACGAGCCGTAATGCATACCAGCTAATAACTCCAAAACAGCCATGATATAGCTTCTTATCTATATCAATTGGCGTACGATCCCGTTGAATGCTTGTACGAGTTGATACGGCTGTAATTTGGTTGATTATTGCTGCCCCAATTCGTAGCCATGATGAATACAAGTTTCCCTTACTCCTTTTGCCGCCAAGGTGACGTTTAATAAATGCATGAGAACCCTCTGCCCGAGAGGTTGTTCGTATTCCAAAGTGTCGATGTTGATTAGTCCAGGCTTCAACTAGACGCTCTTTCTGAACAGGTTTTAGCCACTCATTTTTTAGATATATTACACAAGTTTTAATCTTCGGCGTAGAGTTCTTGTTTTGAAAGTCAAGCCAGCGTTGATTAAATTGGTCGATTGTAGGAGACTTAATAATCATACGCCAAGCAGCTTCAAATGCTGGCCAATCCTCGTTTCCAATAATGCTTTTACACTTAGCAAGAACACATTGGTTTGTATACCAAACACAAAGCAGTGTGGTAGCATCTGAGAATACTACTTCTACTGCATTTTTTTGGGCTTGGTCGCCGTCCATGATTACTACCGCAGGGTTGATTCCAAGTTCTTTAAAGCATTGAAATGCCCAGATAAAGTCTTCTTTAATTTCACCAGGAAGAAAACAAAATCTAATTGAGAGTGTGAATCCTAATTTAGTAATCCCTATTTAAAGATGAATATTAAATTTAGATCAAATAAAGTTAAGAACGGGCATACCAATGATTTGTATTAGTGGCATATCATACTCATTTGTTTTATATGTAGTATCAACTAAAATAACATCTTGGTTCGTCTGCGCAAGTTCTATTGATTACGGATGAGCAATACATAAGTGACGGATCTGATTCTCAATAGTTATGTTGGTCTTAAAGTGTACTTGGTGGTCTTAAAGATGTTGGATAAGAGCATCATTTGCAGATAATCCATGTCTTTGATTTCTTTTGAAGGAGGCATTTATGTCATAGATATCATATGGTTGAATTGGAGTTGAAGATTTTGTACGTAGGTATGTGATCGCTTGGGCTGGTTTTACTCCTATGAATATGTTGGTTCTCTATGGTTTATACTAGATTTATAAGACTCACCCGCGTTATGTAGAGCTCTAGCCTGATCAATTTCAGATTGTGTAAGTATTCTATCTGCTGGATGGGAGCAAATCGATTGGCTTAGAGGATGATTGTGTCTACTTGGCTCAATACCAGGCCTATGGCGTAGCTGCCAATGTGAATCACTGCACTCTACAGCTTTTACTGAGAATTGGAAACCTGTATTTCGAGTAGTTGATCGACGATTGCGTGCTTGTAGATAGTCTTGTGGGTGGATTTCTGGAGGTGGCGGTCCACATCGGTCGCAATTGTGAAAGATCTTTATTCTAGGGCCCTTGTTGATCTTGTTAGATAGACCAATTCGTAATAAATTGTGATTTTGCGCAGCCCAGGCTTGAATAGAACTGTAGAGCTCTTGTTTGGAGCTGTAAATAGCTTGTGGAAGAGGGGGCATTAAGGTGGTCTGTGGTGTTGGCAATGGAATTGGCACTAGAGTTGACGCGAGTGAGGGTGCTGGTGGGGACGACGATAAAAATGATGAGGGAAAAAGCGACATGTTTTCTACATATTTGTATCTAGTGTAGTAATAAAACGGGGCAAAACTTCAACACGAAACGACAGCGACTGCGACACGCCCTTATATACTTGGTGTTGTGGTGATGGTGGGGGGATTCACGCTTAGTCATCTATTTGAACTGACGCTATGTTAATTGGTGGATTTGTGCTTAGTCATTTCAATAAACTGACACTATTGTGTCAGTGTATTAGGACCCAGGAATAAGCTTGATGATTATTCATACACAATTACCGTAGTTATCGGTAATGACGTAAAACTGGTAGGCAAACAAACAATTACTGAGGTTTTTGATCTGTCTCTCCGCCGGAGCTATCGCCCTTCAAAGCCGAAATATACTACACTTAAAATTAAAAAGGTTGACATTATCGCCATCATGTTTCTACTTTTTATTATTTTTGTCCTTGACTTTTCTTGTGGCTAACTGTGCCGGAGGGAGTCCAATTGGGGACTTGGTCAAAAATTCCAGAAATCACCACCAGAGGCTTCCCCTTTACCAGCTTGTTTACCTGTTCGATATTTCACAGGCTTGTTGATTCCACCTTCTTCCTCACCGTCACTTTCATCTCCAAAGCCCCATAATCGTCCGGTACCTTTCTTGCCCCCCATACCATCGCCATCTGTTCTTATGCCCGTATGACTTTCGTTCCTGTTGTTTCTAAAATTATTAGCTTCAGCAAATAGTGACCGAAAGTTACTAATAAATTTTAATCGTACCTGCTAGAGGCCGGGTCTGATGTATTCTCTTTCTCCCTACTCAAATTTCCCGAAAAATAATTACTCGATTCAGCTGTCTTTGCTTCTTTCGCTCCATCTTCAGATACTCCTTCGGTTGGTGTAATTCCTGGTGATTTATCGGACATTGTAAAGTGAGCTTCGAAATCTTTACGCCGATCTTTTACGTTTGATAGATGAGGTACGATTGGTTTCTGAGCCTCTGTTAGAACCCCATTCTTTTCATCAAATAAATCTCGATAAAGGCTTTGACTGTTCTTGTGAACATGTCCGCGAGAATGATTAAAATGTGGTGCCTGGCCGTCTGTGTCTGAAGGTGTATCCTGTAACTTAAAATGTGTTTCGACATCTCTACGAGGTTTGTCAAATATTTTGACGCGCTCAGAGCTATTCATTCGTCCATCTTCGTCGTTTCCCCAGTGTCGTACGTCATTAGAGCGCATAACTCTAGACGGAATATTTTTCTGCGGTGTTACAAAATCTTTGAAATCCCAATGGTTTTGAGGTCTGTTCTTTTTGATTGGGATACGAGCTGGATCACTTCCTTCGTTGGGTGCGCCATTAGCGAACTCAAAGTGCTTGAATCTTGTAGGGTTGTGACATATTTCCGAAGGGGCTTCTTGAGCAGCCTCCATGTCAAACAGACGGGACGAGCCATACTTATTGACGTTAGCATCTGATCATGCCTATCATGTTTTTTTTTCACAATTGTTCGTTTCCACCAAGGGAAAATAGGTGCAGAATCCGAGCAATGAGAAATTTATTATCGAATGATAGACTGACATACGGGAAGTGTGGGGAATTACGTACTGCGTTTTTGTGGTTTTCTGAAGCCTCTTTCAAGTCTGGTTTATCACAAATTTGAGAATTTGCCTTCTTGTCAACACATGATGTAATTAACTTGCTCTGATCATCACCTCCACAAATAGGCCAATTACGACCAGTTTTCCCAATGACATTTATGAGCTTCAGAAGACAGCCTTGGTCCCAACTAACTCTGATTTGTGAAATTTTCGCGTAGCTATTGAAAGTGACAAAATGAGTCTATAAATGTCAGTTTGGAGAGCAAGTACGAACTAGATGATACGGACAATGGGAAGAGTGACTGGACGATCAACAAAAAAATGATCGTCCAAGGAGAGGAGATATGGTCCGCCTCCTGTAATAAATTCTAGTGTGGTGTCCACTATGACTGCTAAAGAGAACTGTCCTTCAACAACATCTAGGAATTTCTGCCTTGTGATCTTAAAATCATTGCTTTCGAAGTGTTTCATTACGGCTGAAGAGCCATGTGATGTAGTAAGTGTAGTTACATAGTACAAGGAGATATCTTCTGCCAGGAATGATGTGTCCGGAGATGTGAGAAAATCTTTGTAAGCAGTTTGAAGCGTCATGCTAACCAGAGATATTATTTCTTCGGAATGTGTTATATGGATGTGAAAAGTAGGGAGGCAATTGCCAGGTTCCTGAATTTCCCCTTAAGACACAGAAATCTGAGCCGTCCGAACGCCTGTCTTGGCTGCAATTGTCAGAGATTGATCGCAGTAGGAGGATAGCGAAATGATGTTACAGAGACGTAGGGGGATCTGTTTTGTGTAAAATATCCGGACGTCTGTTAGTTTTCATTTACGTAAAGAGAAAGAAATAGAATACTCCGAAGCAACCGGATTGCACAGATTAAATTAGTTTCTTATTGATGTTTAGTTTCAGTTAGGGTTGATGAAAAACTTATATATCAGGGACTCGGATAAGTAAAAGTATCTCACACTTCAGACGTGAGAGATTGGTAAGTCGTTGGACAACTAGTAGAAATAGATTGCAACAAAGGGAGGAAAGTAAGGAAGGTGACCGGTTGGTGATCGGGATTGTCTAGAATCCAGGTATAGCAATAACTACGGTTGATGAACACAGGCCAAAAAATAAATCCGAGATGAGAATCACCATCCGGACTACGTGTCAAAGTGACCCAGCCACACAAACTAAATAACAAAAAGATGCATCAACACCGAGGAATGCAATTATCCCACGTGGCCAATACGTTCTCTTCTTTTCTGGTAAGTAGTGACAAGTAAATTATCCCTCGAAAATCGGATCTTCTAATAAATTAGTTGCTATCATTGGAAAAGAAGCCGTTTCATTCGTTTGGGGCATAGAAGATGCTGTATTCAAGGCCTCGTTCTAAGAGCAACTTACCATCGCTCGAGGAGTACGCAAGAGTCCAGGAGGGAGGATTGTCGTCAATTATATAACACTTATGACACATAGCAACATGGGCTAAGGGTTTTTTTCAGTGGGTAGTCCGCCCATACATCTATGGTCCATGCTTTTGAACTTCGGTCGGAAATAGTAACAACTCTCCAGTGAAGCTAAAGTTGAGATATCACAACAATTAACCTCGGAAAAAGATCATAATCGGATTCGTCTCAAATTTAACCGTCTGCACAATCCACTATTTGATGACGGCTTGTGGTAAAACGCTGTTTCAAAAAAAGCTTAAGTGAGAACTGTGGCTAAAAGAACCCGCCCGAGAGCGTCCAGGATAGACTGATAATACCTTTTGAAAATGGTCTGGCCATCTTCCGATATTTTTCAATATCTTATACCTACGACTTGCCGCCTTAAGTCTTATTGATATAGAACTGTTCGGTATCCATAAAGCCACCATATAGAGTTAGTACAATTTGCACTTTGTAAGTTGATTCAACACAGCTACATCAGAATAAGACCGTGAAAAATTAAACTTGCTTGTGCGTGCATCGACACCCAAACCTAGAAATGGCCATTCTATCAAGACATGGTTCATGCTGGGAAATTCCACAAAGAGACGCTTCAGATTTTTTAGAAGTCCCGTACTACTAAGTTAATACTAGTTCATGATACTCTCTAGTCATAGATCTATTGAAGCCTTGAGTCAAAATCTTAAAAATCAACAGTTAAAGGCATCATTTTCTAAATAATAGTCGGTGTCTACTCTGCTTTCTGTTCTAGATGGACGCCCTTGTCATCTTAGTGCAGTCTTGTGTAGCAAGCTTCAAAGTGATTCTCTCATCACCAGATATTCGACTCTACGATAACGATCTCTACGATGAGCTTCTGGCACAATGGCTACAGGTGCGCCGACGGGGATATTCAGTTAGTTCATATAAATCGTGGATTTTGTGAAAATTTGGCTCTTACTAAACAGCTCTTAGGTTGGAATAGCTTTCACTCAGTCTATCAATGACCTTGCTATTCTCTTGACCGAGATTGAGATCACTTTGGCTTCGCAATCTCAGATCCCCCCAAATCTCAGATCAAGTCCCTCTATTCGGTCAGATTCCACGAGGCAGAACCTAGAGTTTCCCGTCTTTAGGAGCACAGATTGTAGTTCATACAAGAAAATCGAGAATTTAATGAAGCTGAAGATAATTATTGATGATCTGGAACACATATTGGGGAATTTAACGCTATCGCAACTAGACCTACAACCAACAAATTCCAGAGACTCAATACCGACGGGACCAATATTTCAAAAGCTTGACCACCAAAATTCATCACAAGAAAATGAATCAGTCCTTCATCAGAAAGAAGAAGATGCCGAGATGTCAGAACAAATTTTAGCTATGAAAGAATTCCTCGCGAAATCTTCGAATAGTGCTCGGGTGAAACCTAACATCAAGGCAAGGAAGGAGCTTGTTCGGATATCTGAAGCACAGTTGCGAGAGCTTCAAGTAGATGTATACGATGAAATTATACGACGTCAACAAAGACCTTCTATTCCGTTCCTCGTAGCTCGTGCCACATTTGAGATGAAACGTAATAAGGCTCGGAAGAAGCTTTCATTTCTGCCTTTAAGCCAAATAGAAAATCTAACCAGAGATATAATTAAAGAAACAAACCGAAGATTCCCCGAATTACGGGTATTTTCTAGACAAGGAGTAAGTGAGGTAAAGCACGAAAAATCAGACAAATTTTCGTCATTCAAATCAGAGGTTACCAGTAGCGGTGAGGATTCAAAAGACCAGTTGTTAAATCAGGATATGCATTTTTCTTTTACACGCTTTTTTGTTCCTGTCACTCGACGGTATGGATGTATAATGCCACCTATAACTCCACCCCCCGATCTAAATCTGTATCTCGAAAATTATCGAAAATTAAACCCACAAACCAACATAGATTTCGAAACCCCGTCGGATGTTATGACTGTTCAGTCTGATTCGGAACTTTCTTATAAAACTGCAATCACCCACGTTAAAACCGAGTCTAAGGCCAATTCAAAGATTGAGACTAGGCCTGTAGCCTCCAAAACTGCAGCGCATCATAGCTATTTTTCAAAACAAATCAGCTCTACAAAAAGAATTCCACAGATGTTTAAATCTCTCAATGTTATCCAAACGGATCAGACTTGTTCCATTCTTGCTGCTACCCTTAGCGAATATCAAATTAAGGCTCCAAGCTCCCAATACGCTCTGTGTATTATGACGAGTACTGGCCCCGACGAAATTATGGAAGAGCGCCATTTATATCCAAATGAGTATCCTCTAGTCATATATCAGGAATTACTAGATCAAGGAAAAAATCCCTTTTTTCTATTGAGACGTGTGAGGCACCCCAAAAACTCAACCTCTTCCCCAGTTCAGAGGCTAAATGATAGGGCTTGCTACCGGTCATCTGTAAATTAAATTTTATTATTAGATTGATTTCTGT
This sequence comes from Golovinomyces cichoracearum, assembly GCA_003611235.1. Classification (NCBI taxonomy): domain Eukaryota; kingdom Fungi; phylum Ascomycota; class Leotiomycetes; order Helotiales; family Erysiphaceae; genus Golovinomyces; species Golovinomyces cichoracearum. The sequence continues at coordinate 9,133 of MCBS01024296.1, forward strand.
TCGTTAGCTTCTGTATATATTGTGATTCTATCATGATGATCTTACCCTATTATCCTTCGTAAATCATGTTAATGAAAATGTGAGTGAATGATCAAATGAATTCTGTCAAACGTCTGGGTGCGGGCTGTGCCATCATCCTAACTATCATGTAAGACGTATGAAAGATATATAGATTACATTCTGCACAAGGCTATCAGCCATGCCCACAGTGCTCGGCCTATCCTAGTCCATGCTACATGCTGTTTACATCGGGTTGAATAGATAGGACCGCATGCCCCATGACCCAAAAGCCGAGGACTGAGGGTAAACCCCTGATGGGGTAATGATCTCAGCCGTTCCTCCAGTATTCCTGAGGTTCTTAGCTAGCATCAATATTTGTATGTTTCAAAGATGATTGGGAAAACGGTTCAGATTATAAAAGGGTAAATTTCTTGTACCACATCTGTCCGGGGCTTCACTTTCAGCGATCCCAGATGCACAATAGAGAGCTCTCTAGACTGGTCGTTTTCATTCCCTCCTCCTAACTATGAAGGTGGCTTCTATGGGTACATATCATTCCTTCTTGTGCAGCTTCGATTTTGTTGCTGACGCTACCTTCTCTATGCCTATATACGCCGTCTTTACCTTTGTTTCTTTTAGTGACTGTTGCCTTGCGTATCTCCATCTGCACCCCACGCACGCGCTTGCTAAATAGAAAGCGAATGAATGATAAACCCCTAAATTTAGAAGTAGTACCCTGCCCATGAATGATTCATGATTTCGGATCTTGGAGTCTTATTTCTCTGAGATGCGCAGCCGCAGTCTCCCTCCCGACCAAGGTCATGTAGGAATACAACCTACCACTTCTAGAACATTCATTCAACGCCGAAATAGTTGCACCGATAGCTCGTTTACATTGAGGTCTTGTTATTGTTTGGTCGGCAGTGCCAATCTTTTCTCTCGGCATGCCTGAGACGATCATAAATAAATAAATATTATCTATTAACCTGATTGAGTGCCTCTCGGCCTATGCAGGTGTTTACGGAAGATACGTACTCTGATGCAGAATGCCTCCTTTTGACGTCTGGAACACTCATACTTAGATTCCATTTGCCGATACCACTACGATGAATGCGCCTTACGGACAAGCAACCTCTTCCGTGAATACCCACCACAGGGAAAAGCGTCAAAAACCTG
>MCBS01024297.1:0-10314 GCA_003611235.1 Golovinomyces cichoracearum
AATTGTGTCAGCGATAGTAAAGTAATTAAATTTTCATATAATACTATAATATTTTAATTTCAAGATCATGTTGTAAAGTTATGGTCAATTGTATTAGATTTGGTGATTTATTCGACCACTTTTGTAAGCTACTGTTAGTCAGCGGGTTTGATTATTAGGTAAAATCTGGACATCGCCAATAAGAGTTTTAGGTTCATGTTGTGTGTCATATTTTCTTTGGAATTTTTGAAGTGCTGAAGTAATTTCTTTGGGGCTTCGAAGTTAATTTCATTCAAAACCCCAGGCAAGTAAACTGATAAGTTTACATTGTAGGATTTCCATATAGAAAGGTAATGAGGAGACGAATTTGAAGGGAGTAATTTCATCTGCATAGCCAAAGCAACCAGGGGGCAGATGGCGCGCTCTCTCTAAAGCTGAGAGAAAGAGAATAGGCGAGACGAGTCTAGTGGCTGATAATCTGACTGGTTCTTGTAGCCTAAGCTAACTAGCCCAAGCACTTAGCTAAATATAGAGATGACGCGATCAGAACGTAATGTAAACCATCTCTAAACTTAGGTCACGACAATCACCCACATTTATGGTCTACTTAGTGCGATAGTTATCTTGATAACGATTGCTACAACGGAGACAATGACATTGACGATGAAATTTCAGATTTTGCCTTGCTTTCATGTCGAAAAAACTGCTACGTTATTCCAGTTAAGACCTAACAGTAGAGACCATTCTAATTTATAAATAAAGCTCTGTGGACTTTGATAGATTTAGGGAATCATAGATAGAAAATAAATTTCCTTTAATTATCAGGTTGTGCAAGTACAGGTACTCTAACTGTGACAACTGGACAGCCTTGTGGCAGCACACAGAGCAGTTTGAAGAAGGGAGACTTAAATTATTCAGGGATATGCTAGAATCACGTCCGGCTTGAAAAGAGGTGACACACGGATTGAAATAGGGGGCCGCCCTTATTCTCGAATTTTATAGCTAGAAGTTCTATTTAAATTCTGTCAAAGGCACCTTTAACATCCATTGTGAGTAAGACCGCCAAGTATTTCTTTGACCATTTTAACTTGATTTCGCATGAGAGAGGTGAAAAAATCAGTTGCTAGTCATAGAGAAATTGCGCTGCATCGGTATTCTAAAGTAAATTGATGCTTCAGAACCTGGAAGGTGAGACGACGGGCTATGAGCCGCCCTACACCCTAACCAAGATATGAGAGTAGAGGAATTGGACAGTACGACCCAGGACGGAATTTATCTCGATTCCTAGTTTTCAGAAGAATAAGAATGTTAGCCTTTTTAAAAACTAGAGGATAGAGTCCAGTATTTTTATAGATGCGAATTAAGGACGAGATTCGGGTCTCTATTATTGGTCACGTTTTTCTAGTAGCGGTCGAAATGATATCATCCTCTTTTGAATATGACGATAAAGCATATAGCTCTAGTTATGCGATAAGACTGTAGCTGACTTTTGGCATTTTGTTGCAATGTGGGTGTGTACTAGACTTCTATTCTATTGCATCGGAGTCGAAGATGTTACTTAGGAACAAACGCGATAGGATTTTTTGTCCTTGAATATAGACCAGGAAATATTACGATGAGGTCCAGACGGGGAATACATAAGTACATTATCTCTTCTTAAATTCCTGCTGAGTAGTCCATGAAAAATATGGCTTCTGTCGGCAGAAGTAAACTGAATTCCGTTGGGGCCCACTAAAGGTGAAGTGTGCAGCCTTGCTTCTTTCAAGTGCCACCGAATAACTTGATCAGTTTTACTTAGGTTTAATATTTTCTCTACTTTAGAGCGCCAATACTCGCGTTTCTCTTTTAGGATAGCCTTTCCAAAAATTCGACATTTCTCCAACGAAGGAACCATCTCTACGGGAACGAAAATCGTCTCGAGGTGTCTTGGCACATCTTGAATTCCACTAGCGCACACGCGTGGCATTCTTTACAGGTTTTGGCATGCAGTTTAGAGAGAAGTTATGAGAGCATTTACAACTGTGAGAGCTTCCTCTTCAAGATCTAAGTATGGTGAAGGCAGAAGAAGTTCTTTTGGCATGTTACTGAAGACTTTCGAGTTACTTGTTGCCTGCACAATCTTATCTGATACTCTTTTTACTGGAACTACCTCTGAATTGAGTCAATAGTGTTCTTTGATCAGAACCAAAGTCCAAGTCCTGGCGAATTTAAGTTTGTATGAATGAGGAGTAGCGAGTGAAGCAAAGATCGAGTTTTTTCGGAATTAATGGAGACCTCTTGTAGCTGTCCTCTCTAGTTGTAATTCCCCGTCATTTGCTTCGCCTCTTGCGGTCAGGTCCAATGTAGAGTGATATATATTCAGATCTCATGTAAAAATATCTGGGCTTTCGTTTTTTATGATAAGTAAGTGAAGTCCTTCACCTGGAACCGAGGAGCCACTAGGAGCGTTATAAATGTTCCAACAGTCAACCGTATGTTTTCCACGACGAGGGATGCAGATACGAAATTCACGAGATTGAGAGTGACGATAAAAGATAAGAGTCCGCTCCTCTTTCAAGTATAGGTCATAACACGAAAGCGACTCAACTAATTAGCAAGAGGGGCAAAGTTATAACATGAGGAAAATGTTTTTTTAAATTTGCAGCTAGTACCTGGAAGTTTTCATGGTTCTTGAATCATGTTATGATCTACGCCACGAGAGAAGGCGAATTCAAAAGCAGTGTTGTGAGCTGGGGTACGTTTCCCAAGATTAACATGGAGCATGCAGAGGCCTGGAGCTGTCTACTATTTCCTGTCTGGGCTTGTGGCCATTAAATACTAATATGCGATGTTATATGGTTAGAAGTGTTAGCCTCTACTTGTATAGTTCTATCAAATGACGTATTCGATTGCCTGGTAGAAGGCAGAGCAGTTTCGTTTTTTGGGTGGGATTGATACACCATTGACACGGGAAAGATGGGCTGGCATAGTTTGAAGGGTAAGGGCCAAAGCAATTCAGGCATTTAGTGGGGAGAACACGTAGCTCTGTAAGTGCATCAGCAGCGCAATTCACGCAGCTAGATTGTCGGTTGCAAGAGAAATGATTGTGGAAACTGTGGTTGTGACTATGGATCTAGTGATGGCGGCGCTCTTCAGCTGGTCTGGGAAGTGTTGCTCCGGAGAAAAGACGAATGTGCATGGAAAGACTTAAAGCAATATGAACGGAAATTACAATACGAAGATAGCCATCATCGTATGGTGATTCGAAATATTTTCGCGTCCGACTCATAGCATATATTGCAGAACTATCAATATTTATATCGTGGAATTCATTATTTATCTTGTTTATTGTGAGGGACACCGGTTTCTTAGATTTGCCGTAGCAAAATTTCGAAGCTGAGCCAATTAAATACGTATATCTTTTCTCTTAAACTTCTACTGGAGCATCGTCAATTTGAGGTTATAGTGCACTAGATACTTTTAGAATTTTTGGTCGAGGAAGAATTCCGCGCAACTTGGGGCGTGATAGTAGTGGATCCCGAAATTTAAGGGGTTGGTCGATAGGAAGAAAGATGATAACTCGTGAATCTGGGCTTCGCTTTTAGAGGAGTCTAGAAGAGTTTGCACACTGCCTGTGTATTGGCTCAGATGAATCCCTTGCGGAGACAGCGACTTCAGCGATTGAGGGATGGGTAGCGTTGGAATTGGTTAAAATTGCAAAATTGAGTGAAGTTAATAGCTATTGGAAGTCCCCATGTACGTTTGGGTTTGAGGTATTGATGTGCTAGATTTCGCTAAATCACGCCACGGGGGACTCCTCTAGTTCCAGTAACCCGACATCGACGCGAGCGATGCATCTCCTGATAACTGCTCTCAGGTTTGGTGGAAATTTTAAGGGTAGAAATCGGAGAAATGGAAACTTAGCATTTTGTCAAACTAAGAAAGCCGTCGCAGATTCTTCTGTATCCGTTATGAATATTTTAGTGAGAGAGATTCTTATCAGATAAGGTTGATTTAGGATGCCATAACCGTGGTAGGCAGATCTACATTAGGGGAAGAGTTTGCGTGCGTTGAGTGCGCGAGACAAGAGATAGAATCAGAATGTCGTGTGCTTTTCTCTGCAGTGGACTTCTGCACTGGCTCTTGAGAAGGATAGATCTGATGATGGGGGCCAAGGCCAGGTCGATTGTGGTTGTTGTGGAGAATGGCCAGAAATTAAATTCTATCGGTAAGCTCACCGCCTGAAAGTATTCCGGAGACAGCGATGGAGGACTACGATAGAGATCGATGTAGCTACTGGAGTTTATTTTTTTAGGATATCCGGTCGTCGCATTACAATTTTTGTGGTGCGAGATATAGGAACGTTAGTGAGGTCAGCTCGGGGCTCTAAACATCTCAATGGAGGCACAATTGGATAGATAGTGAGTGTGTAGATTACGTGTTTATGTGTTTGAATATCAGATGTAGACAGTGATTGGCGATGATTCCTTTTTCATCACTCGCCCGTCCTAGAGCTTAAGATGACCAGCTGATTCACCATATATTAGTTCACTATGTAGCGTGGACAATTTTAAATGTTGCTAGAATTTATTGTTTCAGTTGCCAGGGTTATACATCCTGGGTGCAACAGATTAGTAAGAATTAGTCATGATAACCATTTGAAAAAATCCCATGACTTAAAAATATCTACGGTTACGGATAATCCCGCAATAATCCCTATTCAAATCCAGCAGCAGCTTTGTCGATATGCCTCCTCAGATTAAGCAAGATCTGAATAGATCAGGATGGGAAATAACAGATTTTCCATCCGTTTGCGAAAATTGCCTGCCGGAAACTACATTTGTACAGATGCTCAAAGATGATCATGGGTATGTAATGCTTGATTTTATCGATGCCAGACTATTGCATTCAATAAAACTTTGGAATTTCCTTCACCAGATGAACTGCTCGGCTCCTTCACCTGGCTCAGAGCCTATAGTTGATAATCTCTTCTGAAAATACCCACTAACTTATTCTTAGGGCAGAATGCAAGATATGTACCCGTCCATACACTGTTTTTCAATGGAAAGCAGATCGTACATCAAGATCGAAACATACCAATATCTGTCTTACGTGTGCGCGACTTAAGAATTGTTGCCAATGCTGTATGCTGGATCTCGCTTTTGCACTACCCATTGTCGTCCGCGACGCAGCTCTGAAGATGGTTGCCCCAGGGCCCCAGAGTGCAGTTAACAGAGAGTACTACGCCCAGGAGCACGAAAAAGAAATTGAAGATGGGAGAGGAGGTCTAGAAGAGTACGAGAAAACAGATGAAAAGGCCCGGGAGCTTTTAAGACGACTGGCAAACTCCGAACCTTACTATAAAAAACAGCGACGAATTGAACCAAAAGAACAAGGAGAGAAGAATACCCTCTCCCTCTCACCATATTCTACTTTAAACAACCGAGGGTCAGGACCCATTCGAACAAAAGATTCTCGAGGAGTAATACGAGGAATCCACTCAGGGTTACGTATTCCTCCCGGAATAACACATCTCCCTCCTGCTGCTGCAGATTTTCTCCCACCTCGTGATCCCAACATCACTTCGCTCTTCATCACTGGAATCGAAGATGACTTACCCGAACATAAGATAAGGTCATTTTTTGCCTCGCATGGCACTATAAGATCACTTGTCTGTAGTCATCTTAGTCACTGTGCATTCGTAAACTTTCAAACACGGAAAGATGCAGAGGCAGCTGCAAAACATTGTCAAGGACGAGCTGTTATAGCGGGTGTCCCTCTCCGAGTTCGCTGGGGTAAGCCGAAGCCAATTGGAATGATGGAAAAGCATGAGCGTATTGCCGTTGCTGGAGAAGGAAGGGCAGCGTTCTCGGCCGGTGAATCGGTCGCTCATGACAGAGGCAACGAACAAGGCTCTGATGGTGTAACCCAAAAAGACCTAGTTGGGATCGATATAATCGCATTGCCTCCAGGAAGCGAAAATGTGAACTATGCTAGTCTGGCAGGTAATTGAAAACAGAAAATACCGATAAATTTTTGGACCCAAACCGTCCATAACTACCAAAAGTCAATCTACCCCTAATCATTTCCCTGACACATTCGAGATGAGCAGGAGACTACTCCAAGAAGGACCGATTTTCCCTATCCTCTAGACGAGAAAATTGGCCCTGTTTTACATCTTCTCATCTATTTTGGAAATCGAAATCATACATCGAATTTTTAAAAGTTGATTGCATATCAGATTAACTGGAAACAAATATTTTCCTTGTATCTGTGCCTTATTCCCTCTGTCTCGAGGAAAATTATGTGGTGAGATCCGAAACTTTGCGTAAATTTACCAAAATGAGACAGTATATCGGCCTACTCTGTGTTTCGTCATTTCAACCATAAAATAGGTGTTCAGATTGAACCATAACAGCTTAACTAGTATACTTGAACAGATAATGTGTTACTACATCCTCAGCTCCCATCTCAGATCGGACAAAAGATGCCTCATGAGCATTGTTTTTCTCATTCAACAAATTCTGCCGAATATTTCTTGAGTCGAATTGTATAAGAACTATCTGTGCGTAAAATTTGAGGTGGGAAAATATAAATAGATTTTTAGGCTTGTTGGACGATTCAATCACAGCGCACGGCTCCACTTACCACACATGGCACCTTATTCATTTGCTGTCAAGTCAGAATTACTTCCTTACAAAAATATTTGGCATAGGATCAGATATAGCTTAGGCATGTGCGATGGGCTCTATATTCAATGATTCAAGTCAATGAAACGAGTCATTGTCGAGGGCACTTAATACTTTGGGCTGAGAAGATGAGAGAGCAGAATTTATTTTGGAATCGTAATATTGATCCTGAAGGTGACTTTCTTTATACGTGAACGAGTAATGGTCCGATTGAGATCAAATGAGCAGATGATGATGAAGTTTATCGATAGTATAGTTTGCCTAATTTAAACCTGTCAAAAATCCAACCATAAGTCGTAAAATTGTACACTCATCACCGTTAGCGAAAATTTTCCCTACAAGGATTTGATTTGATTTGAATTATTAACGTATCAGGCTAATTACCCTACACCCACGAGGTTTGATACGGGTGTGTGATCTCTAAAGACTCACTACTACCTATGTAACTGACTTTAAACGCCATTAAATTTATGAAAAAACAAATTTCGAGCTAGAAACTTATGTCTAGATCACGACGCCCTGCGCCTGGCGCCAAGATGGCACGGCACGGTAAACCAGATTTAAATACATAGAATCTCTGCCACCTGCATGAATTGTTCAAATTGCACCAAGGAAACAAAATGGAAACAATCAAAACACCCTTTCTTAGGAGTTAGTCCCCTGAACTATACCCTGATCCCTACACCCTATCCAAATTTTTAAAATTCCAAAATTTAATCTTGTTGAAACGCTTCGTTACAGTTAAAAAACGCCTGAACGCCCACCATCTTTCTTGTCCAATCATATCACTTATCCTCAATAGTGATTCCTTCCAAACCGACCACCATATCTAAATAGCCGGGTGACTTTCCGCGAAATGCGATGTTCACTTCTCCTGACCGTACATTAGATACTAATTCTTCGTTCTCGTGTTGAAAGCAACTATGATAGCTCGCAAAATCACCATATCCTGTCCGTGCTGCGATGAGTCGGTGATATGCCCATCGAGAAAGGCCTAGTTCTGGTGGTCGTTTTCGTCGCAATAAGAGGTCGACGTCTTCATACCGGCCAGTTCTATCTTTAAGCCGCCATTCTTCTGTTGGTTTCTATGTGTTAATAGTAACTTATCACTTGAGTGCTGCAAATACGAGGATGTTCTGACGTTCTCTCCACATATTTTCTGTCGTGGATATATTTCGACCAAAGGAGGTTGTTGCCAGTGCCCTTTTCGCCAACGTGTCGGACTTTTCGTCTCTGCGTATGCCATTATGTCCTGGTATCCAGCTCAGCTCGACCGTAGGGTGAGTGCTGCGCAATTCCTTAAACTTCTTGACTACTTGTAGTGAGGAGTTTATTCGATCACTTCCTAATGCTTCAATTTCTTCCTGATTGTCGAGAAGCAAATTAATCCCAGTGCTATCTCCAATTTGCAACGCCGACTCTAAGCCTTGTACAGCCCCGGCGATTTCTGCGTCGTAGACCTCTGCTCCAGGAAGAAAATTTCTATCTCTTGCTATGAGATGTCTATCTTAGTATATAGCATAGCCAAAAACTGACAATTTTGAACCGGTCGATGACCCATCACTGTACATACATATCGTTCCAGGGCATAGATTTCTGGGCCAGATCTGGATCTGCTTCGCCTTTTCTTTTTTATCGCACTAGACCCTGGTGGTGACCCTTGAGTTTGTCGATTTTCGTAGCTCTCCAGGCGCTTCTGATGTTGGCAGAATATGATTCGCATTGTGGAGGCGTGTTATATATTGCTCCGGCACTCGGAAGACACGTTCATTTTGGCCCTCGTGCAGATTGAATCGTTTGATTGCATCCATTAGTGTCTCGTTTGCCCTTGACGCCAACGGGTAATAGCTGTCGAGTCGGCGGATTCTAACAATTCTTCGAAGTTTCTCTTGTTGTTATATAATCTTTGCCGGTAAAACACCCGATTCTTGGTCCGATGGTTATATCTTACACCGTCTGGGCCGTTCTCCCAAGTAGTGTCTGGGTAGCTTGGACATATGCCCCACTTGAAACAGGAGAAAGCTGGTTCGATTCCAGCAAGACCCTTTATCCACATTCTCTCATGGTCATATCGTGTTTGTAGAAAGACGAAAGCATGTTCAAATAACCTTGGGATTCTCACACTTTTTCCCAATGTGGATATCCACGGAAAAGGCTCCATGTCGTAAGTCGTTATCCTCGTAGTAGAATTTGCAAATGAAATCTAAGTGTAAATGTCCCAAACGTCAAACTATGTCATTCTACGAATGTCATATCTTCCCTAATCATTTGTATCACAGCTTGAAGGCCGCATACACAAGATTTATTTTTTCTAAATATATATATATCTCCAATTCCCCGGTGAATAACTACATTAGGAGTCGTCTGCCAAACTGGTAGTGGAGCTGGGATTGCTGTCAAAATCATTCAGTCTAGAAGTTTAGTATGCCATCCGACACCTGTACTCACTTTCTCCTCTTGCTTTTTCGTGATGCGAGTGAGTCCCGGCCACCAAGCCTCGGAGCCACAGAGTGCCGTGCTGACGACACACGCATTCATTGCACGAACAAGTGGTCCAAGTCGCTGTATCGATGATCTTAGGTTCGTAATATAAGGGAGATAGGAGCATTGTATAAGGTACGGCCTGGGTAAGAGAGGAGCCCGATGTACTAGATAATTTTTGACTCAAGTAGTACAATCAATAACCAACCAATCCTCGCCTACGCCATAAAAATGTTCAGTTTCTTCTATCCACAGTCCAAATCATTTATCACTTTCCCCATCTTCCCCGTCAAACCGTATCGACTTATCCCCTTCTCTTCAACTTTTTTTCTAACTTGAGTAAAAGTCCCAGACTACTGGAACACTGCAAAGATCGAAAAATACCAATCCTAATTCTAATCCAAGTTTTTGTTTCACAACTGAACACCCACTTGCCTTTATTTATCCATCAACCATTCCCCTTCCACAAGGGCCCAACTTGCTCTGAAAGTTGAATATCAATTCACTAGAAATCCCAGCGAAATAGAGATCCCTCGTCAACTCTCGGTCAATGCACCAAGAATATCCAAATTCTTATATTCATGCAGAAAAACCTGGACCTACGATTAGAATGACTTCATGTCAATATTAGATCTCTTTTCTAACACTTTTAACCTTAGGTCTCTCTCGAAAACTTTTTTGGAAGTCCTACTTCGCTTCACGGTGTATCCGTTTATCGCCGCTGAGTTTAGACATAGTTACAGCATCACAAAATCATGACGTTTTTGATATTCTGATCATCTCATAAAAGATATAGATGATTCTACACGGTTCTGAGGTAAGGCAAAAATCCGAAAGAAGTCGAGAAGGTCACGGGGTTTAACCCATTCGAAAAACATTGGCCGTGTCAATGACCTGTCTCAAGAGAGAAAATAATAGAAGGAAAATGAAAAGAGATACAAGGAGATATAAGGAAGAATACTTGGAATCTTCTTGAATTTTGAATGACATTAAAAAAGTGTCAGTAAATGGTAGATGTGAAACGGACGAAAGCCAAACCGGTCAAGCACCAGTCCTGTGTCAAAAACATGTTTTCTTTTTTCTTTAGTTCTACACAAGTATTTATTTATTTATTTAAAACTTTAACGTCGTGCCAGCGCTCAGCACGTGACTACAGTCCCGTGCCGGTTAGCTCAGCCTTTGAAAG
>MCBS01024298.1:0-10316 GCA_003611235.1 Golovinomyces cichoracearum
TGCTGATTCGAAGAATGTCTGGCACCTCTAATTATCCAATATCTTCTCCGTTTATTTCACCCAGGAAATCAGTTCTTTCAATCTCAGTCCGCGTCATCCTCTTCAGATCTCTCCACTCCATGCCAGAAGCTACTGCTTTTTCCAGCCACTTTCTGGTTGCAGTACTCATTCTTGACAAAGTTCATGTTTGTATCTCGTTGATACGATGACCTATATGCGATTTGTGGTGTGTAACTGAATGCGTCTCACTGGAAAATAGTTGTTGTGCACTATTTTTGCGGGGCAACCCACTTTCCTGGTAGTTTTAAATTTGTTTCGGTCAGAAGTGGCTCCCATTTGGGTTCTTGGCGCGCCACCGAACGAACATATATATTATTTTGTCCATTCAATAGTTGTTTGTCTTCCGCGTTTATTTATTTTCCCGATCTGACTTTCAGGCAGTTTGGAGACTGAATTGGGAGCACTTCTCATCTTCATTAAGTACTACTCAACAATTTTATTTTCATATTTCAACCAACTGCAGAAACTATACTCATCAGAAGATTCTAGATTTACAACAAGAGACGTAGTCTCAAAGGAAAAGGTGTCGAGATGACGAGTTTGACTAAAAGACAACATTCTAAAGGACGGAAATTTTTGTTTAAATCTCGAGATAAATTTAGTTAAGAAATCGAAAGATCTCTCTATCGAACTGTTTTTTGTAAGGGAGTATTTTAAAAGCTACAATTTTCTGTAATCATGATTAGCAATATTCTTTGTGATAAGGAAATAATTTCTACTTCGTGAAAAATATGATTACAATATGTTTTATATTGAAGTGAAGGTAATATTTTTAGATCCGAATCAATTTTTTATCGATGATAAGAACGTATATCAATCAGTGCGGCGATGCGAAGAGATGATTATCGTGATGAAGATGGCGTGAAAGCATCGATAAAGCTTGTTTGATAAGCGAGAACCCATTCTATCTTTTCTAAATGTTCGACAGTAATCCGNNACGAGCCAATCACGGATTACTGTCGAATATTTAGACACGCTCTCGATTAGTGAGTCAACATGATTTATCAGTATTTATGGCATTTTTCCTTGGCTCTTGGTTGGACCTTTCCGATACGCAATATTTCAATAATTGTAGATGGAGAATTATACGAAAGAAGCTAGAAAATTTCCTAGCTACCGAGGCTATTCGAAGGTCTAAAAGACTAAGCCATAGAGTAGCCGTAAACTCTCTAATGATCCCGCATCTACGCTTCGATCAAGAGTAAACGGTCACCTAACTATCTTCGAATGTCGGCCAGCAGTATAAATGTTAAGTAAGATAGAAGAGGAAGTGGTTGTTCAGTATATAATTGATTAAGATCTAAAAGGGTTTCCCCCATCCTGAGTAGCTGGTATGAAAGATACGGCGAATTATAATATCGAATCGAAGGGGGCGAGAGATGGAGCTATAGACTCTGACTTCCACAAATTTGACGAGACAAGCTTTGTGATGAGTGTTCACTACCCAGGATTACTCGGTCACTATGGGAGTTCGCCCACTCTATTAGTCGAGACAGTTGCTGAATTGGCAAGGGGTAAAGAACGATAAGCTTATAAGAACACCTTTCTGTCCACTGAAGTACGTACTCTTGGAGCAGCGAACTAAGCACTCAGCCAATATCGTAGGGCGAAATAGACTCGTGTCCTTCAAAAAAAGGCGCACCTACATTCGAGGATGCACAGGAAGATGCACAGGATTCAATAACTCAGAATAAAGCAGGGCAGTAAGTACGACGTAACGTATGTGAGGAGAGAGTCGCCCATCTGTACGATGCTGTAGGGCCTGTGGAAAGACAGGCTACAACGCACGAAATTCTCAAGAGACTATTGAGGTGTCAATTTGTTAGATTCTGAGAAATGTATATTGATTTACTCTGTTGTATGTTAATTTATTAGTGGTCAAAGTTGTATGCCAAGGAATAGTGCGCTGTGGATTGATGCACCGCGTTGTATATTAATCTCTGTTTTCATCTGATCTACCCAGCCCAACAAGCACAATTCAACGAGATTGCTTATATTTGCAAAGTTGTCCTTATTAAATGGTTTCTTTACCACACATTAAAAATAATGCATAGATAAGGATATGGTTACTAGTCAAACTAATTGATTACAAAAAGTGTTTTCCTAACTTCTCTGTAGATAACCTACTGTCTCACATACTCTGTAACATTCTTTTGCATAGAATCCTCGGCCAATCAATAATAATCTACCTCATCTTGAGATAGTAGCAGCTTTAATAGCTCCACGCCTGAATTCCTTTTTACAAATAAAATGAAGATATGGAGTGATTCGAATTAATGAGTCCATAAGCGTTAAGATCTGGAAATTCTTGAATCCGAGATGTTGCTACTCATTCCGTGATTCTAAAGAATAGCTGTTTATGAAATTAGGACAACACTATCTCACCTGGGTCAATGTAGACTGGCTCCCAATCTTTCAAGCTATCCTGTCCCTCCATGTCACTTGGTACCGGCAAATCTTTCCCTGGACTATACAGATACCAGCTTTTGAGTGCAGCAACACATCCTCTAATACGAGCCTCAGGTAACGACGGCCCTGAGCCCGAGCCCAGTTGATCTTTACCACTGTAGATACCCACGACGTATACTGGTGCGCGTGACCAGCGACCTGTCTCACTGATAATACGCGCGATAGGTAGTTCAAATCCTTCACGATTACACAGGCGCGCTAACTCGCGTATAGGGTTCTGAAATTGGAAGAGAGTTGAGAGATCCAAATATCGAGAGAGGATTTGGCGGTTGACAAAATTCTTAGCGGCCGTTTGACCCGCATGTATGTAAAGAGCTCCAACCAAGGCATTCACGAAGCTTGCATAAGCCTTATCAGTCTGAGTGGGAGCCGTTTGTTTATTGTCCAGGGGTATTTTGTCCCCGAATTCATCATCGTAAACTAGCCTACTAGTCATACCTCGTCTGAAGTACTTAAAAATATCTGGTCTTGTACTAGAACTGTCATCCTCAATATTTGTGCCTGGTGGTAACTTAGAAAATTGAAGCAGCCCAGGATCAACTTCAGACCCAGGAGCCGCAGCTGTCTCAACTCCCCATTCTTGCGCAATAAGCTGTAGCGTCTGGGGACCATTGTAGGCATAGCACGCTGCAAAGAGAACGCTTATGGGAAGTCGAGGATACGTACACACCAGGTATTCCCCAACATGGTAACTAGTGATGCTTCTACCCATTCGTGCGAGTGCTGCATTATTAAAGCTCGGGTTCGGATCAGCTGAAGGATCAACAAGTGTAGATGCTAGAGTCTGGAGAGGTAGACGCTTAGGTAGTCCTAGTCGGGCATGCAGAGCAGCGAGTTTAGGTGAATGAAGTGCACGTTCCGGAAGTGGTGATGGGTATTTACTTGAGGGATGACGATTTGTGGATGAGAAGGGTGGCAATGTATCTTCGACGACTACATCTGTATTCATTGATGTCGCTCCAGCAGAATATTTTTTATATGTAGTTACTATACTCCGCTTTTGAACAGTCTCTAACTGACGTAACTGGAACCGGACGGCAAGACGCCTCCCATGACATTTTGCTGTTCTTAACGTCTTCATCGATGTATAACCTCCGCTTCTCTATGGATGTGTGGAATTCGGAGCAAAATTAGAATGGGTAATCCAAGCCTGTTTTTCCATTTTAGTTGATACGGCTACAAATTTGCGAAACGTAGTCACGTGATTAACAAAGACTGGAAACCCTATGCATTGGGGGCAGTATTCCAAGTCTCTGACATGTCCAATCATGATTCATAATGGAAATTTGTAACCGTAGAGAAAAAATCGTAGAGTAGTAGATACATAATTTCATATCATGTAAACTTCAAACGTCACTTTCCTAGGTCCGGATGACACCATTCGTCTTAACTAGTGTTATCCTGAGGCTATAATTAAGGCTTTAACTGATGTCTATTGTCTGTAAAGGTATCATACCTCTTCTTACATTCACATAGAAACTGCAAATTTCAAATAAACGATTAAAAATGGTGACTCCTCAAAAAAGCTACTCTCCGAAAGGAAACCTACTAAATAAAACAGGGTGGCGGCGGCAAGATCCCGTATGTTGTTCTCTAGAGCTTTTCCGATCACTCACGGCCTTAATCGTCTAACTCCCTCAGATACCCTAAACACGTCTGGTCACCGGCGGGTGGCTGGTACTCACAACCTAAAAACTGGAAATCTAATACTGCCGTTATGGGACTCTTCATATTCGGCATTACTGGATTGATGTTTAGGCTAAGTGCTGATCGAGAGACCCGGACTAAGTTTCCAGAAGAGGGCCGCTTTTTCCCAAGTAGATAGTAAGACTCTACGAGAAACTTTAGCTTTGTTTCCTTGCTAATATTTTAAATAGCTGGAGTAAACAGATAATCGAACATGAGAAGGAGGCCAGAGCACGTAAAACTGCTGAGAACTCATCATCAGAGAATTGATATATATAAACCTATATACGTCACATCTGAACTACTTTACATAAATTTGTGTAGACCACCTCAATCTCAATATATTTCTAGATAGCGGCTATTAATTATAGTTATCACAATCCTGTGGTTGATTCATGAGTCTGGCGTCCATTATACAAAAATTAGTATTTTGTACAACTATTCGGGAAAAGTCATTACGTATTCACGGTCTCTAGAATACCTTTTCAAGAATATATGTCTTCAAACCACTAATGTGGATATTCGATTGATTGTGACTTCTGTAGTATCATTCATAATTTGAATCCACGTCGATTTTTTGACCTTTTGCTCCTCAAATCATACTAATTTGACCATAATTTTACAGGCTACAGTTTCTTAAAAGACCAATCGCTCGTTCGACTAATTTTTACAAAACGCCCGTGGAAGGAGGTATCGATTCTTTAAATTTTTTATCCATAACTTCTCTTTTCAGTCTCAAATATACAGATTGCATTCTGACATTCATAACGAATTGAATATTTCTACAAAATTTTTATGAGATACCCTGTACAAAAATATAACGCAGGTGACTTGATAAGACTAATCTACCTCCAGGTATAAAGATAATAAAGGTTTCTATGGACTCACAACCATGCTTCATCGCCTTAATACGTCATACTGATAGGAGATCGATAAAAACAAGTACCACTTATTTCTATAATGCTTCAAGCAACTAATATCAAACTATCGATAACGCTAAGGAAGTATTTGTTTGAATAGTCTGATATATATGAAAATTTTCATTCCATTTTGTTCTAGTATGTACTCCTCAACTCCAGAGATAATATCGTAATTTGTGTGACCACATGACTAATGTCAGAGTCATCCGACATTGAAAATCTTATATCAATCATTTCACCGCATTTTCATGGTTGATTTGCAAATCAGTAAGAATGGTAGGTGGCAATTGAACGTAAACTTTTTAATCTTCTCGATATACCCAGACCTTTTATTTATTATCTGTGTTTATAAGTAACCGTAAACCTGGATGCAACACATTGTTCTAAGCCTATCGTCGGCGTAGATACCAGTTATATGCTAATTGCATGGTTTCCAGAGGAAATGGAGAGGGTACTTCGGATAGCCCAGGCCTTGCTACTGGGTGTCGCAAATAAACACCGGCGCATATATTTTGGCGGATTTCAAGATAACGTGGTATGAACGCAAAAGCGGCCATAAAGGGTTTTGGCCGCCAAGGAAGAGGATAAGTCTTACTACCACCGCCGGGGGGAATACCCGCGATTCTATCTCGTTTGCGAATTTTGCTGTTTGGTTTAAATTCATATTCTTTATATGGAGGTTTCTTAATGATTGGGAGCTTCTCTATTTGGCCCATGTAGATATTAATACCAGGACGACTTGCTAGTCTAGGATCAATTCTTGGAATCTTGGCTGTGAGCGGCGGAAGAGAAGTGGATGTGTTGGCTTGATCTGTCCCAGGTAAAGAGTCTGCTGAAGTTTTGGCCTTTTCTTCCTTGGATTCTTTTGGCCTTAGAGCAATCTTTTCGTGCCTGCGGCGGTACCTATCTGCCCTTCGCTTGCGATCAATCGCTAATCTACGTTTGAGCCATTCCTGACGTTCTGGAGTCTCTTTCGGAAAGTGGGTGCGAGCACCTCGATATTCTAGTGCAACCTTCTGCATAGAATGGTCTAGCTTCTTCCAAGGCATTTCATACCAATTCGCAACAAGCTTTTCGATACTTCTCATGAGATTACGATACTTTATCTTCCTGGTTGGCTCATATGTATGGTAAGTTGTTTTGATGTAAGTCCAAAAGTTCTGGTACTTTTTAAGCCAATAAAGTCGTTTTCTAGGCTCATCGTTGTAGGTCCCAGTCTTAGGGGCTACTAGAACGTCTTTTTTCAAATACGAGGCTAAGTGCTTCACCTTTCGTGACATCGTTATTTTAGCACGTCGAATGTATGTCTTACGTAGCATCTTCTCTCTTTTATCTAACCTGTCTCCAGTTGCATGTTGTACAACATCAGGATCTACTTGGAACATATCTCCTGGATTCAGAAGATAACCTGGATGTGCCATCTGGAGTTGCGTGAGCTTTGACATGAAGCCCAGGTGAAAGTTATACCTTTTGCCCATTAACCTTCACGTGTCCATGTACAACCATCTGCCGTGCTTGTTTGTGGCTACTTGCGAATAACGAACGAAATATAGCCATATCCAGTCTCCTCTCAAGTGGCGCAAATGTCATATTCATGTACGGAATTTTTTTGTTCGCCACTGGAACAGATCCTTTCTGAAGGCTTGGATCAATATCTTTTCCTGATCCCCTTCCTTCTGCCAGTTCAGAACCATCATATTCTGCAAGATATTTGTGATCCATAGGTATAACAGCATTCATATTCGGTGAGAACATTCGCTGCCATTGTTTTTCTCTGATAATTTTATCACCGTGATATGCGCGTGTGAGGGATTTGGCGCTCCATTTCTGCTGGAAATATGTCATGTATGCCGAGTTTGGCAATTTGAAGCGGGATAGATTGTAAAGATTGTACTTGTTCCATGACGAGCGAATTTTCTAGTTTCAACCGATCAGCGTAAATTATCAAAAGATATGGGTAGTTGATTTTTTACTGGTTTTTTTAAGCCGTGGAATCTGGGTTTTCGTGCCATGGCGCATGCTCATCGCGGTCGAAGAATGCGGAGCCTTGTCATAAATATAAAGTTCTCTGAGATTTAAACTAGCGGTACTAGCGTCCGCACCAGCTACATACAATCTTAATAAATTTTTCCGATGTATGTCACGCAAGTAGACGTATGCCCTCGCAAGTAAAGAAACAGATTACAGTGCTTGATGCTTTTAACCCTAATGCATTGATTATACACATGCTGTTAGATCTAGATTCTTACACCAAACAAAAGAGCATCAAGTCATAGTTTCACAGGCGCTTGTCCAGTACCCACAGTAAAAATTCTGATTATCAATTGGCAAATTAACCCAATATATATTTTTCAATTTACCAAAGAAAAAATCCAACTATAGTTTTTAAAGAGCCGAACAGGGCGACGGTTGATCAATTGTACATAGGTAAATTTACTCACTCATAGTACAACAAAAATAATATGTCAACCCCTCCCATTGGCGACACCGATTCCAAACGGACAATATCTCCAGTTCAAAATGAAAAGATTAATCCAAAATCTAACCACGAAGCGGGAAAAAGTGCCATCAAAATAGAATCAGATTCCGAGAAGCCTATCAGTAGCGAGAAAACAAGTGTCACAGAGCCCGTCCTCAAAACAGAGAAAATCGCTGAGAGTTCCACCAGTAAACAAGAGGTTGGGGAATTTAACAATAGTCATGAATCAAAATCTACAGAGCCTTTCATTAAATCAGAAGCAAGTTCAGAAACACCTATTGGTAGTGTGGAACCGTACTCAACAGAACCTATCATTAAACAAGAGACAATTATCAAGAAAGAACCTACAACTGAGGATCTAAGTCAAATTCCCAGTGAAGATTCTAAATTTAACACCGATACGAAAAAGCCATTTGATGAAAGAGAAAACAAAGAGAATGATCACAAAGTTCTCAATGGCGAGAATTCCTCCGAAAGCGCCGGAAACAGTAAATCGAAGAATTCAAAGCCCACGTATCCGGACGGTGTTCTCAAAACCAGAGCTCGAGTTAGGGCAGGTGTGAGCAATAGCAAATATGACCCTACAGTTCTGCCTATTACCGACGACCCAATAAAAATTCGAGCACAGGTTGAAAAATCACATCTACTTTGAGTACAGAAACTGACATTACATCAGGTTGAATTCTACTTTGGTGACGCAAATCTCCCAACTGATAAGTATATGCGGAGTTTGACCGAAGGTAGCTCGAACAAACCAGTTCCTATCAAAAAGATATGCGAATTTGGCCGCATGAGAAGATTTAGACCGTACTCTGCAATTGTTTCTGCCCTCAGGGAAAGCCAATTCTTAAAAGTAAGTGGGGAAGAAGGGGAGGAGTTAGTTGAGCGCAGAATTCCTTATGAACCTAATACCCATCGAGATAAATATCTAAGCAGATCAATTTATGCCAAAGGTTTTGGTGATGAAGAACCTAGCTCTCAGTTCGACATTGAGGCTTTCTTTGCTCCCTATGGGCCCACTAATGCTGTTCGGCTTCGTCGTACTCCTGAAAAACTTTTCAAGGGTTCCGTTTTTGTAGAGTTTGTAGATGAACAAACCGCCAATAAATTCCTCAATCTTACGAGCAAGCCCCTCTGGAAGGGTGAATATGCACTAAAGATAATGTCAAAAAATGAATACATTGATCTTAAGGCGGAAGAAATTAGAAGTGGTAACGTAGAACCTCAAGAAAAATGGATTAATGGCAGAGGACGCGGAAGGGGTCGTGGGAATTTCCGAGGAAATCGTGGGTCCAAAGGTAATCAGAATGGCCGGAATGATGGTCAAACAGGTGATCGAGATCCTGACAACTGGAAGAAGCGCCGAGAGGATGACCGGGCCTCTGGGTTTAAAAATGGTCGCAATCATAACCACGGAAAAAGAGGTCGTGAAAAGGGACGAGGACGTGGGGAGAATAGATTCCATAACAACAAGAATCAAAGCAGCGATAAGAACACAGAGACTGAAAAAAATGAAGGGTAGGCTCTACGTTGTTTTTGATTAGACACCACTAATGTACTGCAGGGATGTGAAACCTGAGCCTAATGATGACAAATCTAACGAACCTACCAACACTATTAAAAATGACGACAAAAAACCTACTTGTGAAGGGGAAAGAAATTCAAAGGCCAATTTAACCGATGAGATCAAGCAACAAAACGAGAATTCCAAAAAACGTCTCCGCGAAGATGACGAGGAGCTCAAAAAAGGCCCAAACAAGAAACTAGATACAAAGAATGATGTTTCTGTATAAAGTTAGAACTTAACATAACTCTGCTTCCTATGATGAGGGTTAAGTCTGTTTCTCTTTCAGGATTTTAACGTTACTACCAACGCGGTGTTTCTGGGTTATAGAAATTTTTAACTGTTCTAGTGTACAGAAGATTTTGTTCCAATTTAGATTTCCTTCCATCAAATGCTTTTACCTCGAGGGTGGTGTACTGAATGTATCTAGAACGTAAATCCGAATTTTAACGAATAACTAACACAACTTCATGTCTTAAACTCATATTTTGATTGGCTCTGACTCTGTTTTCATAGTTTATCAATTTGCCACTGGTTCTTGGGGTCGGATTACCTGAATGGCAGACATCTGGGCTGATCTTTCAGGTAGAATCTGGGTCACTTAAGCACCTGCTGTTAGATTTTATATCATAATAAGTTCGATTCTTATCAGCGCTGGCTCAATGGTGATGTGGTGTTTCATCTCCTGCCTTTCCAAACGCATGACCCCTAACTCTAGTTCAGCAGATCACTTTATTCTGTAAAAACAGAGCTTATGTGTTCTAGCAAGCGAGGAAAATCAATGCTTTCTTCGATCCTCACCTCGTCGGCAACTCGCAGTTAAGGCTGGGGTGCATGTTTCGGTTACAGGCTATCCCCAATACGGGTTAAATCCTAGCTTATCTGATTCCTTTAAATGTGCAATTCTTGTCTTGGCATAGGGTAAAAACAGGGTGCGAGACTGGATATCCTCCAATCACGAATAAATATCAATAATAAGACCCAAACGCTGGTCGGATGGTATAGTGGTATGCCATCTGGGCCGTTCTCCCAAGTAAAGTCTGGGCAGCTTGGACACATGCCCCACTTGAGACAGGAGAAAGCTGGTTCGAATCCAGCACGACCTACCACATTCTCTCGCGGTGATACGTATTCATGG
>MCBS01024299.1:0-10323 GCA_003611235.1 Golovinomyces cichoracearum
CCGAATAAAGTTTAACGCTTGACCGTATTAGGCCTCGCTTAGGAAAGATCGTAACGAGAAATTACTGTATTTGTACAAAGATTGGCAAAATAAACCCTGTAAATTGCATGGGTGATTCACTTAATCTTGTCCCTCTGTAGAAGCTGCTGGTCTACTCGAGTTCAATTTACAAGGACGAAGGCATTTAAATGCTACCAAAATTACGAAGGTACCCTTGAGGTGTTGGCTCGGCTCTTTGAAACAGGATTGGACACTCACTTATCTTGGCAATTGGATTGCCATTGTGAAGACTGATTTTGGAGGAAAGCATTAAATTTGCTTTTCAACCAGTGGTACTGATACCTGGCGAGATTTCCATGAGCGAGAAATAAGTCGTATTTTGAACTTATTTAAGATATCACTGCCAATTAAATCTCGAACAAAATAGGGAATCTGCACCTACATTTGGGGTCTTCATAATATGAGCCCGCTATTTTTATGTTGGCGCTAGCAGGCATTTCTTCTTTTAGCGACAAGAAGTTAAACACCCTAATTTCTGTTCGATCATGTGTAAAAAATGGCTCCAAGACATGTCCAAGTGCTTTAGACCCGTGAAGCGCCTAGGGTCTGTTTGTATTTGTGGTCCCACATTGGATTTACTTAACCTGGCACTAATTAAAACATTGGCGTTGATGAAAAATATAGAGTAGATGGAGAGATATCGATTGGATCCGGTAATAAATTTGTAGGAGACATGGCCATCCATATATTTTCATCTTTCCTGGTGCTCCTACTCTTTCTAATTCTTTATGATTAAATTGAAGTTCATCAGTGATTCCAAATTTTTGTAATAATCCAAATTTTTTCGCGTCAAACTTGTGGTGGTTTGCTTAGCGTATCTTGGCTAGCAGATATGAGTGGTGACTCAGGTCATGTGATTCAAGATATCTCCTTTACTTCTTGCTTTCAACGGCATGATTCTCCTAAAAAAAGAATCGGGTTTTATTCTGCGCCTCCTCGTGGTAGCGCCTGGGTATTCTTCCGTGAAAGGAGCTAACCATAAGGGCATCCTCTTCTCTGGACCTGCTTTCATCTTCGTCGATCTCAGTCGTCTTGTAGAAAGACTACCGGCGCAATATGCCAGCTGCTAGCTGAACATCCTAGAAATAGTAGGTTGAATTACTACAAAATTTATCTGAAGGAAAACTGCGACCGCTCGTCGAAGAAAAAAGCACAGGAGAAATGGCTGACGTTCTCTCTCCGTATGAGTTTTTCCCCTGGATTTTCTCATGTTGTCTTATTCTCTTAGTCCGTGTCTCTTGGTTCAAGAGGAATGCGTCTCTACCCTCTCAATTTGATGCAGCTAGTGTCTGGATGGCGTATTGAAAGAAATCCGGCACTAAATGGACATACCTGTAGATTGGAGGATGAAGTAATCTAGATGTTCTCCGCACGTATCAAGTCAGATAGACGTCAACTAAAGCCGGTAAGATAAAAATACAAACAAACAAAACTAGGAGGCGTTGATCGGCTGAGACAGATAACTTGTACATGGCACGGGTCGTTCAAGGAGGAAAAGTCCGGTGTATCATGCGATTCGTTCTATATTTCTATATAGCGCCAGACTTTTTGATCGTCGCGAAAGACTTTCTCCCCTAGGAAGGATCCAACCTATTCCTGCACGGTAAAAGAGATGAAAGAAAAGTTGTCACTCAATGTAGAGCCATGATCCGGTCGGAGAATACTTGGATGATCTTTATTTATCGGGATTTTGACGATCGGAAAGCGGCCTACCGAAGTGTCCAGAATATAGAGATGGACTTTCCTTTTTTCACATAATGTAGATCAGATCGAATCATTCGAGAAGACATGTTGACCTAAATGGCGTAGCGATGTAAGAAGACTAGTTCTCACGATCAGAGCACGCAAGCTTAAACACAATTAAATGGCTAAACTTTTTCGGTGGCCTTTCTGTACAAGGGCAGAATTTAGCATGTAAGACTCAAGAGTTAACCAAATATCGTCAAGGTACCTGGTGTAATCTGAATGTTCTTTGCATCTTATTAGTGAACCGATCCTGACTCGACAATCTTTGTCTTACCCTCTATATCACGTGATTTGGTCTGGCCACAAACCCGAGCCATGCTCTATCGCGCACAGCCCGTTACGGGTGAATTCCCTTTGAATATTGATGAGTGATTAAAAAGGTGTTACCCAGTAGTATTCAAGTTCATTCTAATCTGCCAAACAAATTTGCGATAGCACGATATCAAGGAGAGAAAATTTTCTAGGATCTTTTATCATTGGTGTTGAAAATATTCGTTCTAGTATGCACACTTGTACCATTTAGGAACAGAACATTAAGATCGCCACCATGTTGAATAGCAGTCCCTCTGAAATATCCATGATATATGCTATTTCGCAAAGCTGCTTAGAATCGCATATTATTTTTTTCGTTGGTACTTCTCGGTCTCGTATTTATTCGAATTAAACTGTTTGCTCCCAGCTCATGTAAAAATCCTCTTACGGGCAGTCGGTTTATCATATTCTCATTGAAAGCGTTGTATGTGTATTCACATGGATTATCCCCTCCATAAAATAAAAAATTCCAAAAAAGATAAAAATTAAATTTACGACGCATTCTTTTGATTTCGATAGATTTAAGTACAACTTTCCATTAGTTACTTGAAGGTCAAGGATTTCTACTCGAATCTGCGCCCGTTTGGTTTGAAGCTTGCTAGATGAATTCAAACCGCGATTTGCGGAGCACTCTTTTCCCAGAAAATCCGACAGTAGCTTGACATTGGAAGACGGTGCACAGTTTTCATGAGCTTTAATGCAAATTAATATCATGTCAAGAACCCGCTAAATTCCTTGGGTGAATAGTAAAAGCAATTTCATAAAGCAGTTTGTTAACAATCTGGTACAAAAAAATAGTGCGAGGAAGCAAAAGTCTATTTTCCTGCCATATACAGTCGTCCAATAAATAAAAGTTCTGAACCTTAAATTAGAGGGTTTCAATGATTCGCTTAAATTTTCTACCAATAGAAACCTCTATTTATTTGCTTTAAAGTCCTAGGCCGTAGCCCCATGTCCATTTTTAGCGCAGGATCGGTTGAGCCGGTAGAGATCACACCCGAAAACGTGCCCTGCTCAATAATAGAAACCTCTAATGTGGAGGTTTTAGAATTTTAATTTTCTCAGGGACGATTATAGACGGGATCATGCGCGGGATCGCTGATTGGGCCATCTTCTGCGAGCGATTTGCTCACAAATGGTTTTCTTGCTAGGAGCAAGCTGGAGAAACAAAGCAACCTCATCTTTTTAATGAACACCATTTCCCGCAAATCTTTAGGTACACAAAGGTTGCCGAGAAGGCGAATTTTTAAAATTATCTCCAACCCTTGGTGTGAGGTTGCTAAGCTCGTCTTTTTCTTTTCTTCTTGGATGGCAAAGATTTGACTTCTTCTACACACGTGTATGCTTCAGCATGGTTCAAGTGACTTATTAAAGTCAAGGATTTTTCTGGCATCTCAATTAAAATTTTGAATTCTAGAACTGCGTAACGTAATTCGAAAGCTTGGAGGTGACAATGACCCAGGATACTGTGGTTCAAAAGTCCATATTAATAACAGGAAATTCAGCATCATTCACGCGGTTGTTAGATTTAAAAAGAAGAATTTAGGTTAAAGAACTTATTCATTGTAACATTTTGTCCTTTGAAATAGCATCTTTTTAGCACCCATTTAATTTATATCAGTGGCTAAATGTACAGTGGGAATATGCTTCAAGAATATTCATGACCATCACTTCATTTACATATACCTCATAACTTGAAATCTCCTTAGGGGAGAAAGACGGAGGATTCGAAATTGAAGAGAGACGCCAGAAAAAATTTTCCAAGGTATCCACACTCAATATAGAAGACTGGCATGGAAGATATATCAGCAGACTATCTTAACTTTTGCAACCATTTTGAGGACATTTACTTTACTCACCAGGGCTACTAAGCTGGACTCATCATATCCTTTTTATGTGTGATATTCAACGAGGCCATTATGATAACGTCTTCTTTTAATAAGGTTCTTAAGACTAGACTATTAAATTCGTGATATGCATTTTGCACCGATTTTTTCTGCTTTGGTTTAATTCTTCCCGAAATGAATTATAGTTTCACATGCATTGAAACACGAAAAAATTTGTAAATGCTAGAGCTTTACCATTTAAATCTATGATGAAGGAATAAAATTAAATAGCGTTTGGTAGTTAACAAGTGGCAGTTGTCAAATCATTAAAATTTGATATATGCTCTCAGCCCGATTGTCGTATTAGCCTTCTCACTCACTCGCGAAATGTATGTATTTTCTTGAGAAATGCAATCCAATTCCTAGGAAGAAACATATCCTATGACCAAGCCCCTGTCTCCATACATTTTTGGGAGTCTTTTTCTCTTCAAAATCTGTATTTTTTCTCCTGGTTTGTTTGCATTACCCGATTGCTAGGCGCAAGCAACTCAACGTGAAATTTAAGGCCTTTAACTTAGGGTGTTTATGGTTGACGTGCGTTTTTAAAACGATTAAAATGATACCTATGGAGTGCTTAACCATCAGCCAAGGCAAAGCCCGTGTATGAGTGTCGTGAAATGCGGCTTTATTTTATGATCAAGTATCTTTCCTATTGTCTACTCCCGAGTGTTGTAAATGACTATCGGCAGATAGTTTCTCCGTGCAAATCGAACGACCTGTAAATAACTAAATAGTATTTGGCCACCTAATTATTTCCAAGAATTCACCGGAATTGGCATGAACCTCATTCGTTTCCTGAGATTTATTTTTCTCATTGCGATCGGTTCATTTTTGAGCGTTCCAGTCCTCAAGATAGAGCCCAGCCCCGTCCTTACGAGTCCTAAGCTAGCACGTGAGCTTGTCGAGGAATTCTGCCTAAAACACAAACCCCAATTTATACTTTAATACTGTTGGCTATACGATCCGACCTATTAACTTTGTTCAATCAAATACATACCGTTGTTTTTTGGGTCCTCATAAATGATAGGACCGGCCTCATCTTCTAAAAATAATCATCACAGGTAAGACAATCGTGTACATGCGCGAGACGAAACCCCACGCATGACGAGTTTTTATTTTTTTGTGGATTTTATTTTAGATCTTAAAATTCGTTTTTGATGACGGTCAAAAATAAAGAAAGACGAACGGGTTAAGTTGAGCCTCAACCCTCAAAATTGCGATTTCCATTGGGCTTCATAGCTGTTGACTTCCGAAAAAAAAACTTAAGAGTACAATCAATAATTGCGATCCGAAAGGCCTGATAAAGCGCTTCTAAAATTGTGGGTATTCGGCGTAGAAATTAAGGAGAGGGTGCTTCGGGCTTTGGCAGTGATGGAAGCGGTGCCGGACCATCTGTGACGTCATAGCCTCCCCGGCCAATATCTCGCAATTCAAGTTCTCTGGCCTTCATCGCTTCTATAGAAATCCTGTTAACAATATGTTCACATTTTTTCAAGTTAGAACACAAATAAATCGGCGAGCCACTTTCAAATGTCCTCGGGAATGACGTACTGGGAAATATACCTGTACCAGCACCACAAAGGACTTGATTTCCTAGTTCGGTTAGTGTCTATGAGATTGCTATCAAATCGCGATGACCATGACTATTTACCTTTGAAATTAAGAAAATTTTTTGAAAAAAGATCAGCTCACGGTTGAATGGGGCCTCTGTAACTCGAAGGTGCTCCGTATCAGATCGGTTCGAGAGACACTTTGGAGTAAAGCACTTCTAGGTATACGAAAAGAATCTTTGCACGAATTTGGATGGCCTGTGAGTAGGGCATGTATGCCTTTTTAAATAGCAATGAAGACTGGCGAATAGACTTTACGTCGAGGTAAGAGATATTAGTTCATTCTCGAACAGAACTAGGGGATTAAGATCCATGACACTGAACACACAATGGGATAGGAGACATGAAGGAGAATCCTTCAAAAGAAACTAACTTCATATGGAAGATGATTCGGACTTCCAGGATTCGTTCAAGATGACAGTCTATTTTCCATCCGTTACAGTAACTCTGATTACAGTCTTTTCTTTTTAATTGCCAACTAGGGACACAGAAAGATCCGGACATTTCCAAAATAAGGGACCTTAGGCTTGCTACTTGAATATCACTCGACTCTTAAAACTTAAGACCAGGGCCTATGACTTACTGCCCTTTAGACCGACAGGAAAAAAGCTTACGTTTACAATTGAGCACTTCCCCATGTCGTAAAATCAAGTAAAGTGGTAGGGATAGGTCTGGCGTCTAGCTGCTTACATCAGATGGTTGAGAGACACTCGCAATTTATCGGAGTTTACATACAGAGAACACATAGCTAACGCTGTAGAGAAGGTGGTATGATAGGTATAAGCTTCAAAAAGAACGATTTAATGCATCTATGGCTTAAGATTTATCTCTAAAAATCGCCTTAAACCTCGGAGATAATGATGTGCTTATCCGGCGCTGAATAAAATTAGTAGATCAGAGTTATTAAATACGAATTAATTCTCTATGGCCAAAAATGACATTGAAAAGAAATATCTTCAGGGAGACTTTCATTCATGAGTGTAAAACATACGTAATTGCCGGTATGTCATAAAACAAGGACTCTATTTTACAATGGTAAACGCCAACCGATCTAGATAGCCTGGGATTGGTCCAATACAATTAACTTTAACAGATTTAGAAGTGGATACTTTGGTGTGATGCTGATCAGGGAGAAGACCAAGACTTAAATCAGTCTTAAGCTGAGTTTAAGCGGGTAACGGCTATCAAAATACCCGAGCCGATACAAACAGCGGCTAAAAGAATCCAGAGAGTGCTCTTTTCAGGAACTAGAAACCACAGCAAATTAATCAGACAAAATTGTGAAAAAAAAAGCTTCAGGGGTTCCACTTTTTCTAACTTCAAGCTACATGATATCCTGGTCTCAAAAATATGAATCTGGGACCAGTGAACCCTTAGCCTTCTCGGATCAGCTTGCGTCATAGGGTGGAAGCACACACGAAAAAGCTATTGGCGGTCTACTACCATGTTGTAGTCACTATAGCTGTATCAAGCAGTCACTCGATAGTCAAGAATAAATAGATGTAGAAATTCAATGTTAATCTAGAACAACCGTTTTCATCCGGGCAACTCAATATTCCGGAAATCTAGGATAGCAAAGTCGATCTCTTCACCTTCACGCGAGTCTATCTGTAAAAGCTAAATATGTTCATAAAATAGCACTCAACCGAACAGTACATGTATTAAATTTCTTCAACACTCTATTTCTCTCTTTCAGTATTTCTTGTCCGTATCCTTGGTGTTTTCAATGCCGCTTAGGCCTGATATCCTCTTTAGAGAGGCGGAGAGCACGACTAATATAAACCGTTAAGTTGCTTGTAAAATTAGTGTGAGAGCAGAGAAAATAACTGGTGGAGTCGCGGGAAGTGGTAAGAAGTAGCATAGGAATCGCTCAAGACTGAGACATCAATTATTGAATTTGGGGTTTTGGGCGCGCCAAGACCTCATGGAGAATGAAGTTATCCGCCCGTTTGTTTTTGCTTTTTTGAATTTCTCCCTCAAGGTGTGTCCGAGTATCCTTGTCATCTCCGACACTTGAAACAAAAAGTCCTTGAGATCGCCTCTCTCGCCTTACATCTGAGCCGGACGAAAAAACAAGCGTGTTTAGGAAGCTCAAGGCTTTTAGTCGATTATCGATGGGCGGATATCCTCCGATCTCGCGAAGCATGAGAAGACTCACGCACAGCGTACATGTACTCTATCAAGTTATCTTATCCCTTCGATGGCTCTTACTTCAGAATCAGACCAGTTATCTCGATTTATTGGTTATAAATTGATTTCCCAGACGAACCATCTGCATCATCTTAATAACTGTTTTTAAATTTTAACGCTTGACCCATCCACAACTCTTCATAAAATGAGTCTACTGAAAACCCTAATACCAGATGACTGGCTTATACGTCGAGGAGCCACCGATGCACCAGTATTTTTAGCGTTACAAAGTGTAACCAACAGACATTATTTCGGCCGTTCTCTTACCACTTATACACGAGAACCAATCTTCTAGGGAAGTTCGCTAGGTAAATAGATGAATCAGGCTATTTATGGCATGTATCGTTGATTTTCTTGTATCTATAAGAATTATAACTTTTACCTAGTTGATGGAATAGTTATTATAAGGAAAAAATTCGCTGATTCCAACCATCTAGGAGACTCTCTGTATTAAACAAGACCCTGTTTCAAATACTCCCTTGCACTGAAGTTGTGGCTGAGGTGACTCATATGAAGCAGGTTTTCAAGCTACTCGAGCCACGCGGAAGACATTAACAATTTCTATTGATAGAAAAATATTTTATTATTTCTTCTATCGCGGGTGTAATAAAAAGTGGGAGCCCAGAATGATAATCGTCATTAATGATATTATCAGTCAACTAATCCTACATAGGACCTTGGGGAAAAAAATATTCTCCTTTGCTATTCTAAATCAAACATGCAGATAGGCGAGTTCAGGGCCAGTCAGTCCTATTTAACATCAATATTTTGAGAGATTTGTGTTTTCCTAAATTTATATTAATTTTATCCTCTTCTGAGAACTACTCGATCTGTAATGATAATCTTAACTACCTCATAAGATTTGAATTACCAAAGGGCCTCTCTCTCTCTTCGTTAATAACTTGTGTGGTTCATCAGAGAATGCCGGGGATCTTATATGAAATTCTATATCCTCAAGTCATACATTTAAGTTTTTTTTGGGACAAATTCATGTAAGGGAACTAAAATTAGGTAGAATGCAGTGGGTCGAAAAATATCACATGAGATGATCCTATATCTCTTTCTATTACTGACAGGTACGTATCTAATATCTAGTTCATATTTCAGCCCAAATCAGTTTTTTCACTCTGCCTTGAAGACTTTACGCGCTGTTCCCCACAATTATATTAGTGAACTGAGACGCTGCTACCGTCAATCTCCTCGATACCAAAATAGCCTATCCCCGATTATTATGCACTGCCCTGCATACTCTATTTTTAGGATATTCCATTCTGCAAATTATCGCGTAAGTTACCAATGAAGCCAGATGCTAATGGTCAAGTAGTCGCACTAACTCGGGTCGGATGGCCTAGTGGTAAGATAACTGGGATGATCCTTTAAGTAGACTCTGGGCCTGGGTTAGACTGGACACCTGCCCCACATCAGATGGAGAGGCAACAGGTTCGAGTCCAGCAAACCCCAATAGGACTTTAGCCCTGTATATACTTACTCACAGAAACAGTGTACGTCGGTAGATCGTACTAGAATAGACTAAAATTTTCCTCACTTTTCTCTCAAGTCAGATATTAACGGTAGACGGCGGAAGTGCAAACCTCCATTCCTAAGTAATAGTTTTTTTCAGCAAATACTACCCTTTATGGAGAGTTCAATCAGGTGTCAGCATGTATGAATTTCTATTCACGGTATATCTCATTTGGTTGGATCCAACTCTAGGGTTGTTGACAAGAAAACTCACTCGCTGAAAGCTACATTTATTCTAAGAACTCCACCTGTCCCTCAAATTTCTAGTCCTGCTGAATCAAACTGAGGCAGGATAATGGCGGCGCCGCTGGCTTCCAAGCGTGCGCTTCCTCCAGAGCCTCCAAACGCTGGGAACTACGTCTACAAACCGACCACTGCGATAGCCAAAGCTTCTCGTACATCTTCTACGAAATCCTCCCCTTCTCCTTATACTGTCGATTCCTCTCGTAGGGGAATCTCGCATGAAACAGCGCAGAGTGAAGCGCAAGAGTCAACCGGTCCTTCTATCGTGTTAGATATTGATATGACTGAATATGTAGACGCTCCTTTTAACGATAAAATTTCTACTGAAGACTCTCATCAACTGACAAACACAGATCAACATTCTGGAGAGAAAGCACTTCAAGCTACAGAACAGGGCTTTGCTGTTACCTCAGAAAAAGACTTATCCGTTACTTGTCAAAACAACGTTGTATCACTCATGGATGGAATCAACGGCCTACTCGATCTGACTAATGATTATTTACGAATGTGAGAAGAATAACACCCAGGCGTTGGAGCTGATTTTCTTGCACTGCTAGCGGANNACGTATCTACATCAGCACTAAAAGTAAACCACATAGCCAACAAAAACTCCGGCAAGAAACATGGGCCAACAAGGCCAAAATTAATGCTGACGGAATTAAAGTTTTCAATATTAAGAGACAGAATACTAAATCTACTCCTCCAAAAGGTTAGAGTAAAGAAGATAGACGTGTCATGATAGAACTCGAACCAGA
>MCBS01024301.1:0-10333 GCA_003611235.1 Golovinomyces cichoracearum
ACTATACCATCCGACCCTACTATTGTTATTTAAACCAAAACATATAGAGATAAATACGGTTAATATTCTGACCCTGAAGAGAATTGCCCACGAGTTGCTTTAACAAACTTCAAATGATCTTAGATGCACGTTTTTCTAGATCAACTTACCCTCTTGACTTACTACTCTAGTGGGATAGAAATGATACTGATAGAGATTAAGAGCCTTTCCTCGTTCTAGAGATGCATTCAGGCTAAGAACTTTTTTTTTTTTTTTGAGTCAAATTTGCCCGACTGAATATTATACAGTCAATTCTGAAGGACGAGTAGACTTTACGGGATTGTGCTTTTATTTTGCCCCATGGTGTAGAATGGAGAGCTCTAGAATAACTAGAAGATAACACGTGAATAAATTTCTTTCCGAAAACATCTAGTTATCAGATTGAGAATAAAAGCGTTCACTTCATCTAACAAAGAATAGATTACCGAATGACATTGTAGATTGTGAGGATGTCAAGCCTCGAATTCCTGCCATCCTGCCGAATGTAGATTTAAAATCGGGTCGTGTTTGCGCTCATCCTACTTCATAGTCTGCATCACGTGATTAGTGGCTCATAAATATGCATGTCTCACACGATTAAGACCGGAATAAACCCGCGTCAGTATTCCGACCCCAAAGCTCATCCTCGGTCTCAAGCTCTTGCTCAATCTGCAACAAATAAACGCCACTTCTTGAGACAACAAAAGTTTATCTTCACCCATTAATAGGTTGAAAGGATTCGAAAATGCGCACACGAGCCACCGGCCAAAGCCCAGGTGGTTTTCATGTGCTGGCCTCCCCCAAACGTGTAAGACGTCAACCACCACCACCCGTACGATCCTCTAGAACTTCGTCAAAAGCTTCTGAAGTAGAAAAATCAGAAGTATCACAGTTACACCATGCGACTGCTTCAATATCAGCACACAAAGATACTTTTTCGAGTTGCGACGCCTCTCAACATCATCCATCCTTTCAGAAAGAAGCTGACGTTATTGATATTGCTCCTAAGAATCAACCCTCCATTCCACATACAAAAGAACATGATTCTAAATTCATATTTTCGAAGCAAAAACGAGATAATCACGCCGAAGACATCAAGAACCCTGGGGCTAAAAAACGTAGCGTATCAACGAAGAAGAAAAGGCCTGAGCACAATCTCATCAAAGTAACTTCAAATCAAGATATTAATGATGCAGTGATTAAAAATACTGCCGGATCCGAATCAAATCTAAGCCCTAGAGGTATCTTACGGGAACGCGCTCGGCCTGTACTCGGAAAGCGGCAGCGTTGTAACTCTGATGATTATTCGGCATCTGAAAACATGAAAGAAATTTCAAGTCTCAAGCGCACCCGTGTCAACTACAATAACTCAAATTCAACAGATAAAGCAACGGATGAATACTCAATACCCGTTTCACAAGATAACTCTGAGATTCCTCAATTCGGTATAAATAACAGTCATAGCCCCTATTTTAAGTCAAGCCAGCAGACTCATGACAAAATGATCAGGCAAAATCTGTCCGTAGATTCAACATCCCCTTACTATAGCTCTCGCGAGACGCAACAAGAGCAAATCACAGCATCCAAATTGAATAGTTCATGTCGTACCCGTCTCATCAATCAAAACTCGAAAAATTCCCTGTCTAGTCTTGGTCTCGACAAGAAAAAAGACGTGGAAACTCATCTCAAGTTAGGAATGCAGTCTATAATGTCACGGATGAATAAATACCAATATCATCCTTTGCCCAAAAATCCTTATAATCCCCTATCAGAGATTGGTTTACCTGCCCTCCAAGTTCCTGCGCTTGACGCAAAGAAAGGTCAGGTCGCAAAACTTGTCAAATCACCTTTCAAATCTCCAATATCTACATCTACAGAAACTACGCAGCCCCAAGCAGACACCTCGGGGATGGCCTCGAGCCGAGATTCTGAAAATAATTTAGCCGAGGAAAAATTACGGCACCAGAAACAAAGCGAATGGGAACAAAAGCAAACCGAGGGTAGGACGTCAAAGAAAATCCCAGACAAGCTCAAGGTAAAAGATTTATTAATATTGAAGATTTACATACTAAAAATAGAATAGGATAGACGTATGGAAGTTGAAAAACTCTTCAGATCGACAGCACCAAATGCATCATATCAAAGTATGGAAAAGACTATTCCCTTTTCTTGTATATCCATGAAAGAACTAGTTTGCAAGTTTTATCTACCCGTCCATTTATGCTACTTAAAAAATATAACTTTTCTAAATTGTTTTTGAATTTCAAAAAAATTTGCTCTATTATCTCCTTTTCTAACTCCAGCTCTTTTGAATCCTCGACTCACAAGTTCCGTTAATTTAGATATCCTCCGTGCAGTTGCCGAATGGGCTGTTCACAACTCATCAAAAATCCCAACAAAGGATGAAATCTACACATATGTCGAGTCATCAAAAGCTCCAGATGCCACAGAACTATTCTCTACGACTGACGGGATGTTCTTGCGGGGCTCCCCCTCAAAAATGAGAAAAGTAAGCGAAACTAGTAATATATTGTCGAAGTCAATGAAAAGCAAGATAGCCAAAAATAACAGTTTACACAATTCTCGGATCTGTGATTCAAAATCTTGGCACTCAACTGATAAGAAAAATTTTTCTCGTCCTACAAATTCTGACTCGATTGAGGCTCAAGGAGTCTCAATTATCTCTCCACATATCTCAGACGATAATGAAGAAAGATTATCTTGTCCTGAAACACCTTCGAACATAAAAATACAACCGGCGAAAACTCCTAAGTCTCAAAGCTGGGGACTTGTTAACACTTTCAAAAATATTGTTTCTACTCCTTTCAAAGTTCTGGGCTTTGGATTCGGATTCAATGACAATAACGAGGCTGTCCAAGATGTCACCAGAGATATAGATTTTTCTTTTAAGCAATCTGTAACCCAATCACCCAATATCAGAACTTTGAAAAAAAACCGAGCGGTTTCCCAAAACAAAAATAGACCTCGAATTCCCGGAAGAGCAGTAGAAAAAAATAAATCGATTTATCTGCCTCCAGATCCTTCTATCCATCAAGACAGTACTCAAAATACAAATCCTCTACGGAGAAATGTGACACAAAAGCGAAAGTTTGAACTTCAGCATGAGTTGGAACTTAAAAAATCTAAAATTCGGGGAAAAAATTTAATTGATGACACGGACTATCGTCACAAAAGACCTGTTTTAAAGTCGAAACATGGTCAAAGCCATTTATATCAAGACTCACATGCCAATTCTTCTCATTCTAGCCCAAGAACTGTAGTTGTCAAAAATAATGTTGAAGAATGGCCTCCTAACTTAGACCCTAACAGAAAGGCCCTGGATCTTGCTATGGCATCGCAAAAATTACCACGCGGTCCTAACGGTGAAGATGTAGCAACCATGTTATGCAAGGGCTGGCTTATCAGTAAACATCGAGATAGCTTCGTCCGAGAAATCAGAGACTCTGTCGATACCTCTTCATTCGTTACAAAACGTTTACGCGTATCACTTTGTTCAGCACCGATTCAAACTGACCAGTCTTGTGTCTGCGATGCTCCTAATGGCGCAGATGCCAAAAATGCAGAAGGAAATCTTGAAAATCAGATAATCCCCCAAGAGGAAACAATAAAAGTAACTCAGCCTGGACGTAGCTATGGGTTTGATTATGATGACGATAGCAGTAGTAGCGAAGATGAAGAAAATTTTGTAGAGAAAGAACCATTGAATTCAGATAATGAGAACTATTACGTAAAACAGAATATTGTTGCGTCTTCTCAAGTCAATCTAAATAATGGACCTTACAGTTCTCCAAACAAGAATTCAAATAGGACAAGTTCTACTCAACCTCTCGAAAAAATAGAAAATCGGTCATCACCACCACCTTTTATTCCTTCCATCCCTCACATGTCTTCCAGTCTACGACATTCCGGCGATTTATCTCCACACTCAACCAACTCGACAAAATCATCAAACCAATCAAATCATGCAGGATCCCCTACACCAGTAGAAGAAAGTAAATCCCTGACGGTGGTAACCGACAATGATGTCGTGTATCAGCATGCAGACGGTATAAGTGATTGGTCATATATGTGTGATATAGATCCTCGGATGGCACACTTCAACCCCGGAATTATAGATGCAGTTGAATCTCTTCCTAAGGATTCATTTCCTGGTGTACAACTCCCACCTCTGATTAAGGAACTTATTTGATACAGCTTTCAGGATATTACAGGAGAATGGCGTTTTATTTGGATTCTCTGACTAGGCCCTGACTTAATGGCCAATTTTAATGTTATATAGATTAATCTTTCTTTTTGAGAAAAAGAACATCGAAAAAAACTTGCGTGGAATTTTTTTTCCAAAAATTTTCTCTGAAAGAATTATTGATAGAACCACAAAATTAATAGAAATTGAACTAAAATATTTCAACTTCATAACGAGTAAATGTCCAAGTGACTCGGTCTTCTGAAAAATCTCACATAACAATTACGTACTCATTCAAAAATCAAAACTAAAAACTCGTCTTCAGTACGTCTTGGAATCTTACTCGTTTGCCCCTAAATATTCTGCCAGAAAATTAAGCTATCGTTCAAGGCAAAAAGTATAATTACAGTGGAGTTTATCTTTAAAATTGAACAAGACAATACAGTCGAACCCTATTGTTAAATTTTCTGCTCACTTTTTAACTAACTAGACATGCTTTACATGAAGATATCTTAATTGATATCTCTACTGCCAGTGCGAGGCCTGGATGTAAAAATTCTCAGTCCTGTTGCAACCCACCTCAAGGGATGGTTAAGATGAATTGCCTAATGATTGAAGTTGCAGCCCTGTGTTTGTCTACCACATCTTCGGATTTTTTTGCCACGTCTGATTTTAAACTCACAATCGGAATCACATTGTAATCTTAAATGATCTTTCTACTCCATTAAAATCAAGTGTCTTTCAGTTAGCTTTGAAAACCGATTATCACTGAGAAGAGTTTCACGATTTCAAACGACCAATCACTCTGGTTTTCAAGCCCCACAAATGGGACCTAAAAACCCTGAAAACGGAAAAGATAGTATAGATTTTATAACAAGAACTTAAGGTACTGAAGGCCAAAGCAGACTCCTAGATCCAACTGAAGATGAAGTTTTGAAGAACGCTATGATAGAATACGCGCAGTGGAAATGATAAGATATGAAAATCGCTTCATCATACTCCAAAAATAATTTCATTTTCTATCTTTGAAATTTTTTCTCTAATGAGTAGGTTTTTTTAGTAGGAAGGAACTGATTTTAAACGCTAAGCCATCTTGATCAATCAAACTACCCCGGAGAGGAAATTATTTTTGCCAAGTTAAAGAGGCTCGAAAAGCCAGAGAGCGATATATTGCACATCCGGCCCATTCATAGAAAAAATCGATTAGGCAAAAGTTTTAAAAGTAACAAAATTAACTTATAAAAATGTAGAAGCTAACTTAATATGAAAGACGATATACAGACGACTTGAGACGACTATCATAAATCCCAGACATTAATACCGCATCAAGAATTTGAACACGGAGGATTCCACAAAGTGCTAACCCCAGATCGATCTCCAAATCAGTTGCTCAATCGTTATTGAAAGGCTCTAAACAGAGTACTTGCCGAACCTATTGGTACCTTTTTATTTCAAGGGCACCTAGAGAATATCAATAAATCTATCATTTCAAATCTTGAAAATATCAAGGATAGGATTCGATATGGTAGAGCGTCCAAGCAATAATCATATCTTAGACCGGTGGATAGATTCTGTAAAGCCTGGCTATAACCCGAAATTAAAAAAAAGTTGAAAAAATACGGTTCAATAAGAATAGAAAAGATTTCACCCATTGGAAATTTTACTGAACAGATCCGTACCATTCGGATTCAAAATATTTTTTTTTTAAAATCCTTAGCTTCGGTGTATTCAAGGAATTTTCCAACATTATTCAGAGAAGATTTTACATAGCTTGAGAAAGAAGCAAATATACTATGGACTATCTCACTCAGGAAATATTCCTCAGATGGTTGTTCTTGTTTCGCCAAGTGGACTTTTTTAAAAATATTAAGTGCATTCATTATTACTGTATTGTCAAGTCCTGACGGTTTCAATTTGCTATTCAGGTCCCTAAGCTTTGCAGCGCAAAGAAATGGAATTATCTATTCTAATTTGGTAATTTAAATAGAGTTACGGTAGTAAGGTAACGTTTCAATGCAACTTTTCAAGCACCAATGGAACGGTTCATTTTTATTTTATTCACAAGTTATTTAGCTAACACCTTTAAAATCAATTACTTCGGTTCAGTCTCGGTTTGCCGGGTTATTTTTGAGTATATCGGCTTGCATAAATATTTATAATCCTTGTTCCGACGTGAACCAAGCAACCACTCACTAAACAACATCCTGCTTTCCGGACTTTGCTTCGAAGGCCGTATAACAGCTCACAACCGCCAGTCATATGTTACATGATAGAAGTTTCAAATATATGCGTAACAATGACTAACGCCTGAAAATCGAGGGGATTTTGTTATATTCATCGTCATTCTATAGATAAACATTTATGTATGTATTGTTTATTTCTGCCCGTTGGCTATGTTATCATCTCATATAGGATATAGAACGTACGAAGGATATCTAAATTAAATTATCTTCCAAGCTACAGCAAATACCATTCGTTGCCCAAATTTTCACAACACCTACGTCCCAGCCAGTTAGTTATATCTGGTCGAACGAGGAGGAATGCATTCACTATGAACCAAGGAACTTAGGCTTAAGGAGAAAGCTATTTGAGAAAACTATGTGTAGAAGACCCATACGGAGAGAAAATCTCAGCCAATTTTGCCGTGCTTCTTAAAAACGGACAGTCACAATATTCCGCCTAAACAAAGCAAAGTAGGAATTCAAACTTCTACTCCTAGAAACTCCAACCATCATCTGATTAATTGTATTAATAGCTTGCTCACATTGGAATTTTTTAGTTTATTTAAGGCAGAGTTCTTCTTTGGGCACGCAGCTCAGCCCAGGTAGAAATTTAGTGAGACCATGTAGACCCAGCTTTCCTTGGCAAAATATGGACCATGCTTTTGGAATTTGGAGATTTCTACCTTGACTGAGGATTAACCTCAATCTATCAAGCTTTTGTTTTTTTTCAATCATATTTAATTCAGCCTCTAAGCTATGGCGACATATTTATTAATTAATCAGAGGTCGGAAACATTGCGCCATATCCACTCAAAAGTCTTTTTAACATCCTTCTCCAATATCCCTAACCTCATCAGTTGAACAAAGTATTACACACAGTATTTTCTCCTACTCAAACTAGCAATCTAGTAACACTCAGTATGGCCGAGCATCAGCCAAACAGCACACTCGCATGGGTAGACAGTAATGATTACAACGACGAGGTAAGCTAAAAGATGGATATATGCTCCGCATATGCCAAGCTTCTAAAGAACAGCGAGGCTGAAGATAACTTTGAGCTCAGTGATTAGAATGATAGAAGTACCAACTCTAATTCTGTTCCTATCATAACTCAGCAACCCCCGATTATTTAGACTTAGGCAAAGCTTGAGATATGAATGCCTAGGGTCTTGATTTAACACGGGACTGGATCAGGTCAGTATTTACTCAATATATGTTGAACAGATGCTAACAATATGCTGTAGAACAATGTTTCCTAGGGAAAGATGAAAATTAATAGTAATGGGCGTAGGAAGTTTGAATGCTTTGAGTTAGCCGATAATTAGGATATTCCTAACTATCCAGCAACATCCTCATCTGCAATCTTACACTTTGTACACCTTGTACACTTTCCAAGATCCCTCATTTGCGAGGACTCAACGAGAGATGAAGTTAAAGGAGCATTTGCAAGAGTTCAGTCAAGGGTATGATTAGAAGATGCAAGAGATATGTAGAGCACATGCTCACAGAAAGAAGATTCAGTTCTGTACAAATTAGTATGGTATTACATCAGAAACCTTGTTACGATTGCTTTTCCCTCAATAAGATAGCAAAGAAAAAGCATGGCATGCCCAATCTAAGCGTACCAGCATTTATCATTGCGAATACACCCATCCAGAAATACTCAGCACATAATTAGTCGACAATGAAAACAATTAACTGTCTACGAAAGCGATATGGACGATGACTTCTACTAATGCCTATTCAGTACTTTATTCGCCAGCATACAGGAGCATATATCAATGCTTTTGTACAACTATGGCAACAAGAACCGTGTCAAGACCCTACTAAGCAGGCCTACACCTGTCTAAACAAGAGAACATGTATCTCTATTATGAATGGCATTAGTATTTGCAGAGGGCGCCCTAATCTTTGCCCTCGTTAACTTCTTAGGGGGGCTATAATCTTCGAATATATATATATATCTTCTACCACTTTATTAACCCATTTATCATTGCTATTAGTGTTTTTTATTAAAATTGGCTCTTATAACAACAGTTTTGTGATTTTGCTCGTTTAATTTTAGGTCATTGGCTTTAGCTTGATGCTACTCAAGCACGAGACCGGTGGATTGCTGAGGTTACGCCAAAGACGCAGAGCTTTACTCATTCTAGCCAAACCCTAGTTAGAGTAGTTACATATTTTTAAGGAAAAAACGAGAGACATTATTTAGTTGAACGTACGGAGCACTTCTTATAATCCGTCACTCCGTCATACGCAGTGCTATAACTTCTCAAAGATTTCACTTCCATGTTTGAAGCAATTGTAATTGTGCAAATATCATATTTTATTTCTTTTCCTGTGTTTTCACTACATTCAATTACCCCTACCGACATATTTTTAGACTCATTCACGGGTTTTCTTCCTCATTGAGATCCCGAGGGTCATCTCAGCTTTCCTTCCTTTTTTTTAAACAAGATGATATGCCCCATGTCTACTTGTCGAATTCTCATTCATGGGAATAATTTTCTTCCCTCCGCCTTCCTCTCTCCAAAGTATGGTACAAACTCCTTTGCCTAGGCCGAAAAGTCGAGTCGAGAGTTTAAAGCTAAGGCAAAGATGCCCCAGCCTTCGACAAAAGCTCATGCTAGCGTTTTGATGATGTGTCCTGCATACGTTGCCATTAAGTATCGTCGAAATTTTTGTCAGCAGTTTCGCTGCCGAGACGGAGTCGAAATTGAGGCCGAGCTACAACCTAGTCCTCCATGCCAAGCCCATTTGTAGATTTTTATAGTGAGAGTAGAGCGCTACTTCTTCTAATTTTGACGAAATAATGTGATTTGATGAAGTTATGTATCGGAAGGTGTTGAGTTGTTTGAATGTATGAGATGGGGCGGGAAACAGGCAACTCCAAAAAAGACTGAATTCGTAACCAGGATCTTGCTAATTGCTGCTTATATTATTCACGGCTGAGGCTTTGTGTGTAGTCCGTGCATTTGCTTTGCAAATTCCGAAGCTTAGCCCATGTACAGATCACGGGGTTTGCCGTTCGCAGGAGATAAGTATTTAA
This sequence comes from Golovinomyces cichoracearum, assembly GCA_003611235.1. Classification (NCBI taxonomy): domain Eukaryota; kingdom Fungi; phylum Ascomycota; class Leotiomycetes; order Helotiales; family Erysiphaceae; genus Golovinomyces; species Golovinomyces cichoracearum. The sequence goes on from MCBS01024301.1 coordinate 9,494, forward strand.
AGTCAAAAGAACAAAGAAGTTATAACTAATACGAGCTCTCAGATAACTCAAACGATCTCACTGATCAGGCATGCAAAATAATACGTAACTGCTTCTAAGAACTCACTGTTTTCGATTTCCTTCCTCCATTTCTGAACTTTTATATACATTTTTTATATACAATTCCGAGTCCTCAGTTCCTCCTTCTCTAACCTTTGATGCACCTCACCTCCCAAGTAGTCAATCTCGACATAGTCAAATTGAACCCCCCCCCCCACAAAACACTGTTCCTGTAAAATACCTCCTCTAGTAACCATCATGATACCTTCATATCGCAAATCTCATAATCTCCAGAACGTCCAAGAACCTAGTGAACGCTCCACTGCCTGCTGAACTTCATCCTTTTTTCTTGATTAGTAAAATTAACGCTCCAGGCGGTTACTTGATACTTTCCTCAAACGCACACTTTATCTTCCCACTTCCTCCGAGGCATCATCGAGGCTTATAGCACCATCCTGACCTATTTCTACTCTGTCGTGAGCGGGCGGCATTTGATGTCCCAAAGCAGCTCGCTTACCCTGGTCGTTTTACTGCGGGGAACTCTGGTTTCTATCTGTGCTGAGTTAAAGTGGGTCTACATGAGATAAATGTTCTGAAAAGATGAATATGAAAACTGGCTCTACTGGCCTCTAGAGTAAACAAATGACCCTACAGATCAGAAAGACTAGATGACTATGCACCCTCGATGCCCTCGTCACACTCTTCCTTCCTCTTTCTTATACTTACTCCTGAGTCTCCCCCATCACTAATCGCAACTCGCCGTACCTTAAAATAACAACCTGTGACGGCTGGTTAGCCAAG
>MCBS01024302.1:0-10341 GCA_003611235.1 Golovinomyces cichoracearum
CAACCCCTCTAAATTAATAGGCAGCCACCGGTCCCGACACTATTAATTTAGAGGGGTTTTACTGTACTACTACTACTACTACTACTACTACTACTATACCCTCTCGTTGACAAGAGAAAACTGTATAGGGTTGCGGGGGTAATACTTAACCCGCATAAAGTGAAGTCAGCCACTTTATGCGGGTTAAGTATTANNTACAGTTTTCTCTTGTCAAAGGGAGGGTATAGTATTATTATTACCGTTAGTATTGGCGTCTTTTGTCCTATTTAGTAATAGTATGTACAAGGGGTCAGCCTCTTGTAATTTAGACGTAAAATAGAAAACAAACAAACAGACTGACTACTGATCGGAGCGCTGCAGTTAATTACAACCCTTGTTTTATTTACCAGGGTGCGATGCTACTCCTTGCAACTAATTATTTAACAGATGATTTCGAATGCTGAGTTACGTCAGAGAGAGTTCATCTTTGTAGTCTAGGTGTTTTAGATCGTATTGACTTAGGTTGTTGCGAGAAGTTATCCCCTGTGTCCCAAAGCGGTTAGACGATGATGTGAATTTATTGAATGGGGATTGTGCTTTCATGCTCACCCCCCAAAAATATAGTATCTACTCTGCTTTGAACCTCCAATACGGCGGTCGCGAGGACATTGACAGAACATCAAACCTCGTAGAAAATGTTCAACGAAAATTTGGCTAAATTGAATTTCCCATTTCTAAGTAGTTTCTTATTCGACCATTACTCGGCCATCTTGATGTACTGTGATTATCAGATATCCAGCCGACATTATCGGATGAAGACAACTATCCAGTCAGAACAGACTAATGATTTTGGTAGCAACTCAATCTATCCCCTGGTCCAAAAAGAAGTGATCCACTAACCTCACAATCAAGCTTGAGAACTAGCAGAGGTAGAATGGGGGACTCGAGGAAACCGGCCACTCAGCCGCTTAGAGTGCGCTTCTCTCAGGAGATAGATAATCGAGAATTTATGTCAGCAACTCATCCTTACAGAACCCCAACACCGACGATAGATAAGATTGGTGATAAGGTTAAGAAATCAAGTGAATCCGTTAGACCTGTGAGCATATTAGTTAAGCAGCAGACTAGCTCAACTACGGCACGCCCTTCTATATTATCCAGAACAAGGGATAGAGGATACTCTTTAAGAAGATCAATATTGAATCGAAATATAAACCATCGCTTGTCCGAAGAAAATGCTACCTTTTCTACAGGTGACCAACCATCTCGAGATAAGCCTGAAAGTTTCTCAAGGGTTGGGAACGATACCGGAAAGGGCGACGGAGAGAGAGATTCTTTTTTTCTTGCTATAGGGGTCGATCCAAAAACGTCGTCAAAAGCATCATCAGAAAGATCAAGTAGGTCTGGCAGTCCAGAGAACAGTATCACATCTACGAAGAATACAGGGGAAGACCGACAAACGCTCATCTCAAAGACTTTGTCATTTTACAGTGCATGTACTAGACCACTTCTGAAAGATTATTCAGTTTCTCGACAAGCCAAAAAATGGCGACAGGAAATCGCAAAGAGATTTTGGGAGCCAGTCGAAAATCATTCATTGAAAGCTGGACGCTGCATTGAAATTGATGCCCGTCGGACAAGTGCGCTCATTGACGAGAATACTCGAAAAAATTATACTGGAAATTCTATAAGGTCAAGCCGATATACTCTCTGGAATTTTATACCAAGACAAATTATTTTCCAATTTTCAAAACTTGCCAACGCATACTTTCTACTGGTCTCGATTTTTCAGTTGATACCTGGACTTAGTACGACAGGAACATATACAACAATTTTCCCATTACTTGTTTTCGTAACAATAAGTATTTGCAAAGAAGGCTATGATGATATTCGTCGATACAAACAAGACGAGATCGAAAATAGCAGAGAGACTCTTGTATTTCAAGCTAATAGCCTCATGAAACAGCCGAATTTTAAAATGTCTATTTTAAATCGTATTTCGCTTCCGTTTTGGTATCGTAGGATTAAACCAAAAACGAACAATGATTCAGAATTTATGACATCACCTCAAATATCGACACAATGGAAAACTCTTCAATGGAGAGACGTAAAAGTAGGTGATATTGTGAAGATCTATAGAAACGATCCTGTTCCAGCAGACACAGTTTTACTTCACGTAAATGGTCCAAATAGTATAGCCTATATTGAAACGATGGCATTAGATGGAGAGACAAATCTCAAGAGTAAACAAGCTCCATCAATTTTAGCAAAAAATTGCCAGTCAATCAACGAAATAGTCACATGCCGCGCCAAAGTAGTTGTTGAGAACCCTAACATTGATCTCTACAATTTCGATGGAAGTATAAAATTTGGGGACGATATAATGCCACTCACTACCAATGAAGTTATTTTCCGTGGTAGCACCCTACGAAATACACCAATGGCTGTAGGAATGGTAGTTAATACAGGCGAAGAATGTAAAATCCGCATGAACGCTAATAAGAATCCTCGGATTAAAGCACCTGAGATACAGAAAATCACGAATCGAATTGTCGTTATATTGGTACTTTTTGTGGTCTTACTCACAACTTTCTGCACAATCTCATACCAAATCTGGTCAAAGAATACCGAAAAAAAAGCCCCTTATTTGGAAAAATCAAATATCAATCTCGTTCAGATTTTCATTGGATTCTTTATACTCTACAATACTTTAATACCTCTTTCTTTGTATGTTAGCTTGGAAGTAATTAAGGTAAGATTTGGTTCATAAAAACCCCCTTTCGCGCTTAGGAATACTAATTTACCTCTAGATTGGTCAAATGTTGTTAATGAATGATGTAGACATTTATGATCCTGTCTCCAACACTCCAATGATTGTCAATGTAGGCTATTTAAATAAAATCGAATTATCTTTTTTAGTTATAGCTAATCGAACTAATAATTAAAAAATAGACTACCACTATTCTTGAAAACCTCGGTCAAGTTAATTATATCTTTTCGGACAAGACAGGCACGCTCACTGAAAATATAATGCGTTTTCGGAAACTTAGCGTGGCTGGCCATGCCTGGCTGCATGACCTAGGCTTGCAGAAAGAAAGTGCCCCCTTGGGGAAAACTGTACAAATTGAGGGATTCGTCGGAAATAAAAAAGACCGGTCCCAAATGGTGAAGATGCTTAGCTTGGGATCCAATAATCAAAGCTCTGGCGTCAAGGAGAATATGAGTGAAACAGAACTAGGCTCTATTCGTCGATCTAGCTCCACTTGGAGGTCAACTACCCAAACATCGAAAAATAAAGTCATATCAAAGCATAGAACAGAAGAGCTTCTAAGGTTTATGAAACTCAAACCACAAAGTCCTTTTACCAAAAAAGCCAGATTCTTCCTACTCTCGCTCGCTCTTTGTCACACATGCCTGCCCGAGGTCCAGGAGAATGGGGAGATCGTATTTCAAGCTGCTTCTCCGGATGAACTAGCACTAGTTCAAGCCGCGCAAGATTTAGGTTGGCTAGTCATTGACCGATCTGTAAATTCAATCACTTTAACTTCTCCAGATGAGTCAGACTCGTCGTGTCATTCGACACAAGTCTACAAAATTCTAGATGTAATTGAATTTTCTAGCAAGAGAAAATGTATGTCAATAATAGTTCGTTTCCCCGATGGCAAGGTTTGTATCTTCTGCAAAGGCGCTGACTCAGTCATTCTACCAAAATTGAAAAACGCTTCTATGGCAATGCAAAAGAAATCCGATTTGCGTAAAAAGACAAGTCAGAGAAAAAGTATGGAAGCTGAAAACGCCTTACGGAATAGGAATGAACTTTCTCCCATTGTAACAACTTTTCGTAGAGCAAGCTTGAACCTCCCAAGAAGAAGGAGCACTGGAAAATCGAGATCTAATCCAGGAGGCATAGATCTACAACCTATTCGTGATGAGCTTGATTCCTGGTTAAGACAGCGAGAACACAGCAGTTTCGAGATGATACCTGATCATACGAGTGTAAATGCATATACCCCCTCAATATCACCTATTCACAGGAATTCTTCTAAGTCATCTAATAATGCTTCGGAAATAAACGATAATAGTTTAAATTATCTAATAGACGAAACGCTTGTTCTAGATGACGCAGTCGTCCTTGAACGTTGCATTCAACACATAGAAGAATTCGCCTCAGAAGGTCTTCGAACACTTCTATTTGGGTACAGATTTCTAGATGAAGAAGAGTATGCCACATGGAAAAATATTTATACATGTGCTAGTACTAGTCTCGCCGATCGGCAAGAGCTCATTGAAAAAGCAGGAGAATTAGTTGAAAATGATCTGAATTTATCTGGTGCAACTGCTATTGAGGATAAACTTCAGAAGGGAGTTCCGGAGACAATAGATAAATTAAGAAGGGCAAACATAAATATCTGGATGCTCACTGGGGACAAGCGAGAGACTGCTATAAATATTGCGTACAGTGCTAGACTTTGCAAGAGCTACTCAGAAGTTATTATTCTAGATCATTCAAAGGGCGATATTGAACAAATCATGTCTAAATCTCTGGTAAATCTTAGAAGTGGTAAAGCCGCTCATACTGTAATCGTGGTTGATGGTCAAACTCTTGGCGAGATAGATCTTAATGATGCCCAAGCTCAATCATTTTTTGACTTAGTCATTCTTGCGGATTCTGTTATCTGCTGTCGTGCCAGTCCTAGCCAAAAAGCTTCTTTGGTAAGAAGAATCAGAACTAAAGTCGCAAATTCGACAACACTAGCAATTGGTGATGGGGCAAATGATATTGCTATGATTTTAGAGGCTCATGTCGGGATTGGCATAAGTGGTAAAGAAGGTTTGCAAGCAGCAAGGACATCCGACTACTCTATTGGCCAATTCAGATTTCTGCAGAAACTTTTATTAGTACATGGACGATGGAATTATATAAGAACTGGTAAATTTATTCTCGCTACGTTCTGGAAGGAACTGGTATTCTATCTTCTTCAAGCACAATATCAAGGATGGACTGGGTTTACCGGCACATCTCTTTTTGAATCAACATCACTTACTGTCTTTAATACATTTTTCACTTCACTCGCCGTCATTATCATCGGGATTTTCGAACAAGATCTAAACGCGGCAACCCTCCTAGCCGTCCCAGAACTCTACACTCAAGGTCAACGTAACGAGGCCTTCAATCTTAAAAAGTATTTTACATGGATGATTGTGGCTATTTTCGATTCTATGATTATTTTCTTTACCATGTATGGCTTTTTTGGCTCTACTATCTTCACAAAAGACATTAATGTTCTCTCTATGGGAACTCTGTGTTTTACGGTATCACTAATATTCATCAATACCAAATTATTGTACGTTTTCTTTCTCATTTCTCCTCACTCATTTAACATAAATTATAATTAATCAATAACTGCAGAATTTTCGAAATGTTCAATAAAACATTCCTCTCTCTAGGAAGCTGGCTTGCCACTGTGGTCGGTTGGTTCGTCTGGCAAATACTTCTATCATATATTTTCAGGCCTAGCCGTGTTTATCCACTCTATCCCGTTAAAAATGGGTTCTTACATACTTTCGGTACAAATATTCTTTGGTGGCTTGTTGTCTTACTCGGACTAGCCTGCCTAATTGTTGTAGAGCTAGGTGTGAGTTCGATTCAGAAAGCCTTCTGGCCTACAGATGTCGATATCTTTCAAGAACTTCAACGCGATGCCTTGATTCGAAAACGTTTTGAAGATGCGTTACAGGCTGAATCAGACGATAGTGGAGCTGATATTCTTGCCGAAATTCAAACGGTGCGAGAAAAAAAAAGTAAAAGACTCAAAGTCAATAGGAAAAATATGTCTTTAATTAGTCAATCAAAGATTAAATTTAAAGGCGAGATATCTAGCGAGTTTAATATGAAAGATACCTCAGCAATAAAACATTCACACGGCGCAGATTCCTTGTCCGAAAATCTTTTAGGCTCTCACCATAAAAATCTCAATTTTAACACCACAACATTTAATCAAGATCACTTGACCACTAATGATGATATGAAGATGGCCAGTCAAGGAACATTAATGAGAAATTCAGTCGATACAGCTGAATTAATGAGAAAATCATAACCCTCTTCGACCACCTATTTCCCTTCGCAGAGAGTTAATTTCCGCGAAATTCTAGAGTACATAAAAATTATATGATTTGTTCCAGAGGACCGTCTTTAATATTCTTTACTCCCTTTAAACGTGATATTCGAGGATTTATTAAGTATCGTACCAATTATTTTGGAAGAGTAGCTGATTCCTAGCCATTGAGTGTGCGTTTGATAGAGTTTTTCGTGAATGATGGAAAAGCGAACTTTTTGAGGGAGAGTCAAGCTAAATATTCGCACTGCCTTAAATCAAGATAGTAATATTTTCCAAAGCTAAAATAATTTTATACAAAAAAAATTAATGTAGCCATTCATAACAGTCACGATACCCGGTTTTTACAGGGTTAGACTTGAGATGGGGCGGAACCCTCCAATCATCTAAGGGCTTCGCCTGTGAAGGTTTAAAATCCTGGTCGCTGTGCGAGCCGAAGAAATAACTATCAATCTTGGCGTCCTTTCAAAAATATCACAGACGATTATTATTTAAGCACCCATCTTAAGAAAGTAGAGGTAAGAAAATAAGGAAATATCTTTGGTGAAGAAAAAAAGGTTATGTGAATCTCAAATATTTATGAATGAGGCTTTTGGGAAGGCTAGTAAATCCCTTGATTTTGTTAATAGTAGAAAAAAGGCTTTTGACTAAATTTGGTAACCCTTACATGGAGTTTTCTCCTCTACGTTAATATGAAAGCAATTGTTGGTACATGTACCTCACAATTTCTCTGGCTGGTTTACATATTTCTCGTTTTTCAATTTTAAACAAATATAATCTCACAGAATGGTACCATAACCAAATGTTTGCTTTATACTTCTTACATAATACTCGTTCCAATTTCTTCTAGTAACATCTTCCTGTCCGACTGGTACACCACTCCAAGTGACTCTCATGACAGTGACGTTATCCACATCATTTTGGTCGAATCCAATTTCAAGGCGTGAAACATGTCCCTTTGGCCATTGATCCAATCTCCAACTTTGAACTATTTTCGTAGGTTTCAACAACTCGAGATACTCCCCGCGAACGTTCCCACCAAATAGTTCAAATTTACCTCCAACTTTTGCACCTTCAAAAATTTTCGGCGGCGCGCGGGTGAATGCAGCTAAACGTTGTGGATCTGTGAAAGTCTTGTATAGTTCTGAAGCGGGGGCTCTGAATTCGTCATTCGAAGTGACAATAGTAGTATTGACAAAAGATTGGTCTGTACTTTTTTGCGATTGGACTTGAGAGCCACCGGTTACGGAGGTGGGCTTATGCAGTTTCGGCGCTGTTGTGCAACTTACTGGATTAGATCCAGGAGTGTGCTGAATATCTTTACCATGTTCAGCAATTAGTGCTGGGCCTAATTTTATGAATTGTTTTCGTAGCTGTGGGACTATCTTAGATCTGACTAGTTCCTTCACAGGTGCCTTAGTATTCGAATCCGAGTAGATGTCGATATCAAACTTCAATTATTTTAGTTGCAGTTCAGACACGTCCATGGGGATGGACAGACGTACAACGTACTCGTTTTCTTCAGTGTCATGTGCAACTTCAGGCACCGTTATTGTTCCGCTGACATCTTCTTTCTCCTTGGTAGTACCTGGGTAATTAGACGATGCATAATAGAATGTGTCGAGATAGAAGTTTGTACCTGAGTATTCAATTACGAGTTTGACATCGAATATTGAGATAACCTTGCCTTTCCGCTGGTTTACATCTACGTCTCCGTCCATCGAAATCAGCTTATCTATTCTAGCTGTAACTCCATTTTCTTCAGCTTCGATATTTTTAATAGTTTCCTCTAGGTACTGCTTTGTCCAAGGGCCCGCATCTTTGTTCACCCAATGCCAATTATTTGGGTTGTGTAGAACCATTTTTGGAAGTCAAATAGGAATTCTATGAAGTTTGTTAAGATCCCTGCTATTTACAGATGTTAGTATTACCGCACCGATAATATTATCAAATCAATGAAATGTAAATTAGATCAGAAAGGCATTTGCCATAGCGTCATCAGCATTGACAAATTGGAGTTTGTCTAAGACTGGTGCCAGCTGTTTTCTCATCATAAAAATTAATGACGACAAGTGCTAGGTGAAATTATCATACAGTTACTGTTGTATCAATTGATGTGATATAAGTAATACCAGATCAGCTCTAATGAAGATAAAAACTTTATCAGTAGTTGGAGGAGGATGTCGTTAGCGATGTAGTTTAAAGAATAATCAATGAACTGAGGTTGTATGAGAGTTTAAGAAGTGTGGGAAAAGTCAATGTTTTATAGTTGAATCGTGAGAATCTCTAGAATCTTCTGGATTTACAAATTTTAAGGACACACTAGTCCATATTCGGTTGGGCTATTCTCACCATTTATTTCAATATCTCATGTATCTGTTGCTCCAAACACAAGATCTTCAACGCTCGACATTTTCAAATTTAATGTTTGTTAAGTCTGTGACTTATAACAGACACGCAGGTCTTCATTCCATTAAAGTGGCGCAACTTGAATATGATCATACGATTGTACCTATCATAATTTTCATGAATTTTACTACACTCTGCACACATCTGAATTACCTATCAGTAAAATCATCGACTTGCCTAGCCAACGAAGTGTTATACTATCTTAAGCCAAAATTCTGAGATGGTCTTCGTATCTCTGTTTAGAAGTTCCTGGTGCACTATCTAAATTTAAAGAATTAATTTTCTACAGCAATCACGAAGGTATCCCAGTTATGATTAATAAATAGCGATAACCATCTCTTTCTTCGTAGCTCCACCATGTACTCATGTTCTCCGCTTCGCGCTTTTCTTGTGCAAATACCCATTATTTTCGCACAACCTAGATGACGACTTGAAGAAACTTCACTGACCAATAATCCCTCGTTTACCTCCATCCTAGGCCATTCGCACCATCAATTTTCAATCAACCAATGGCTCTAGAGATCATGTATGACTGCAAGAGCAATTAGATTTTGTTGTAAAGAGCATGGCCTCTGTCAAAGCGTCCTTTATTTCCTAGGGAAGTCTATGAGAAATACAAATGATTTAGGCATACCAGCGTACACAAGGATTTTTGTGACTGCAATCTACCAATGAAGGCACAGTTTCCAGGCCGAACCACCTCGAGTGTCGGAAGACATGAGTCCCACGGAATTCATAGTCTTCCCTTGAGTTCAGTTACTATGCTGTATGCTATCCAATGATTTTTCTTTGGTTTAATGCGCATAAGTCTCAAGAGACAACAGGGTGAAAACCTACGACATAAGATTTCTGCAACAGTCGTCTTCAAAATGAGGATTGAACTCTAGATCAGCTTGAGGTGACAATCTTCAATCTGGATCCGATGTCTTACAACCAAATCATTCAATCTAGCGATGTTTCTAACACTTAAGAGTGTAATCTATTGTTTTCCTTGAGCTGAAATTGGCAAAAGCACCCCGCAAAATCTCTATGATATAACTAGTGACAAGAAGGCTTTGAAGTAGTCACCAAAGGGAAGCCCGTTCTAGGAGCCTTCGAAAAAACATATGTAAGTCTAAGTATCTCTAATAAACCAGGCAGCCTACAGCACACCATTTATCTACTTGGTCCTGATGATGCCGTCAGATTAGCCTGCGGTAGTAAGTAAGAGTGAAACACCCAAATTAATCTTTAGATCAATTTTTTGTATGTAGCCTTTAGGCTATCACACGAATGATAAAAGAAGATATGTGATTCGTAGAATGACCCCATTTGACATTTGGAACACTCAGACCCAGATTTCATTTGCAAAAACCACTACGAGGATAAAGCCTTACGATATGTAACCTCTTCCATCCATATCTACCTGGGGAAAGAGTGTGGAAAACTCAAGGTTATCTGAAGATGCTTTCGTCTTTCTACAGACACGATATCACCGCGAGAGAATGAAGGATAGAAGCCATGCTGGATTCGAACCAGGTTCCTCCTGTCTGGTGCGGGGCATGTGTCCGAGCTACCTAGACTGTATTTGGGAGAACGGCCTAGACTGCGTACTACTCCACTATCCGAACTTCAAATTGATAAATCGTTCGGCTTAGTCACGCCCCCCAATAGGTTCCAATACACCTACCACCTATGGTAGGTTTATAATTTGGATGACTAAGCCTTGCAAAACCTACCACCCACCACCCCACTCAAATGATCGCGCACCGGGTTCAGCATTATCTTACACTGTAATTTTGCCTGCAATCGATATATACGTCAGATAATAGATATTTTGTAATAATGTGATTATAGT
>MCBS01024305.1:0-10036 GCA_003611235.1 Golovinomyces cichoracearum
TGTCCGCGGGGTAAACTAATTTCTACTTGAGCCGAGTAAATCTCTCCTGAGCTGAGCTGCGACCCGCTCAACCAATACACTGAGTTTCGGTCACCGATGTTTGTGGCTCGCTTGTAAGAATATGTAATAGGCCTATCCTCAAATTCTCGAACACGTACTAATGCAGAGTCGATTAGGATAGATAGATATCAAACTTTTATACTAACTTGATTCATCAAATCTCGTTACCTTACACCTTTGTCATAAGAGACAAGTCATCTGTAAGTATCGGGGGGCCCGATTACACTCGCCAACTGCTCTTCATGAAGCATGGAGTATTTTGCCACCGGACCATTGGAACTGTACGATGAGAAGAATATCACTCATCTATTCATTTCATAACTTCAATCATTCAAGAAAATCCCACTTTTTATCCCTTTCAAATTAACAAAAATAATTTATACGATAACTTACAATGTCGGCTGACTTTTGGGCCGGATATGTAAGTGGTGCAGCTAGTATTATTATTGGTAACCCACTTGATATCACGAAAGTTCGCAGACAAATATCATCTCATTCATTATGTAAGGGTTTTCAACCCGTGCAGAGCCGACGGTTTCTTTTGCTGCCGCGAAATTTCGTTATTGGTGCAGCCGCCCCGATAGTTGGCTATGGAGGCCTGAATGCACTTCTTTTCGTGACCTACAATCGGTTTATGACTATCTTGAACTGCAATCCTTCTAGGTTTTCTGTTAATACTCTGTGGGCAACCTTTCTTTCAGGAACCGCCAGCGGCCTAGCTACGTGGGTATTATCTGCTCCAATTGAAGTGGTTAAATGTAGAGCCCAAGTTTCTACTTCGCCGGTAGACGCATCATGCTGGAGAATCACTAAATCAATTTATCGCTACGAGGGTATCCGCGGGTTTTACTTAGGTGGTGTCGTAACAGCTTTGAGAGACAGCATTGGCTACGGCTTTTATTTCTGGACGTACGGGCTCACTACTCATCTATTCTCCAAAATATATAATGGAGACAGCCCGTGCGAGCAAACCTACAAAATGATAATGTGTGGTGGTACTGCTGGTATCGCGACATGGGCAAGTGTGTTTCCACTCGATGTGATCAAAACACGTGTACAGACTCAGGCCTCATTTTCAAACAGTCAATTTAGCCGCCGAAGACTAAGTACTATACAGCTTATGCGGAACACATACAGGAATGAGGGACTTCAAGTTTTCTTCCGAGGCTTGACAGTATGCAGCATACGAGCATTTATAGTAAATGCAGCTCAGTGGGTAGTGTATGAAAGGGTATTAAGGGAATTGAACCCGGAATCAAAGACTCTTACGCACAGCTTCTAGTCTCAGACACTAAAAATGCACGATACATATTTTAGGAATTTCTGTTAAATTAGTACAAATAGTTGCTCTATCATCCAAAAGACAATTAAGAGTAATACTGTGTATAATGTAAGTGATGCCTTTTTTTGAAACCCTTGTGTTTTCCAAATACCATAGTACAGATTTTAAAATTTCGAATATTTCCTTGGTGCCGCGTGATGATTCAATTTTGAGATAAATTTTGAAATTTAAGTAAGGTATTCCGTCTAGAGACAGTAGCGTGACAGATATAATAACCAAATTTGAAAAAAGGCCCTAAAAACAGCTTGCAAACGCTAGATCAGTCTGAAGTTATCAGTAAACCAACCTGAACGCCTTGCTACCACTATATGTACATACAATTTTCAAGTATGCATCTGGTTTAAAGATGAACAGAAATTCGGAATGATTTATCTCGCCGTTCTCCTTACTGTCTTTTTTCCCATGTTTACAGAGCACTTGCTACTAGAACTGTTGATGTACAAATTTCTGCGGTGTCTGATATTGATTCTGCAACCGGGGGAGGTCCTCATATGCCACAGCCGCATTGTATCCTGTCGTTGTGTTGTTCTTATCAACATCATCTAAGGAGCGGTAAATATAAGTAGAGCCTCCCCCACGACTTCTACCTCTACCAGCGCGGTTATTGCCACTACTTCGATAACCACGCTGAGTACTAGCACGAGAGCTGCCCCGGAAACTTCTGCCGGAACCATGATTCTGTTGATTTCCATTTTTATTTATTGGAGTGTTATTGCCATGAGTATGATTACGTTCCCGGACAGGAGTATCATCATCTGCGGCATGCTTACGCTTGAGTGTCATGCTCTGTGATTGGCTTTCATACTCGTTCTCCCGAGAGTCTTTTTGTTCTATTCGGAGCAAGACCTTTTCCCCCACAACACTACTAAAAATGTATTGCTTGTCCGTTGGGACCGGCTGCCAATTTTGAATCTTACCTGCGTCATTAAGACGAGCCCCTTTACGTAGCGCTAGAACAACCGTGGGTATTGCACTTTCTGTGTAATATCTTTGGGTCTGGGTAACTGGACGTACACAAGCAGCCCATATCTTATTCTCAAATACTGCAGTGCCTGTTACTTCCCATGTGACCTTGTTCCCCATCCCACCAACCTTTTCCAGTATGCTGCTGGGAGACGGACGAGAGACAATAAGGACGTTATTAGCAAGAAATCTAATCTCATTATCTGACATTGTTGGCGGGATTTGGACCAATTTCAGTAGTTTCTGAGTGTCATCATTGCCGATCAGATAACCAGTATAAGAAACCATCTTCTTGATCTGGAGAGGTTTCTCACATTTGCCCTGCTTAATGGCAAGATTATGGTCATTAATTAGTCGTTGCACTTCTGCTATCTCGACTACGGGCTTTAGCTGGGTAGGTCCATCGGCCACTTGAATTACCTCTGCCATAATTGTACCTCGAGTCGGTTTGGCTTGTTGAGCTTTATTATATTCCATGAAGAATTCCCTGAAGGCCCTTATGTGCTTGATCCTATCTTCATAAATTCGGATATTATCTGCTTTTTTATAGGTCTCAACTAAATATTCTAGAAACGTCTTCTTGAAGTTCGTAGTATTCGAGAAGCGTTCATTATTAGGACCTATAAATGGCTTCAACGAGATGATATCAAAATCAAGTTTTTTGCTTTTCACCATTCTTTTAATAAGGCCTGAAAATCCATTCTCTGATCGACCAGTCAAGAGAATTGTTAGAGCATCTTTTTGTTGCATGCTCAATTGTACGAGTTCGACTATGCATTCATTCCACCATCCTTGCCATGCACGAGGCTCTTCATTATCAATACCCTCGCCTGTAGCAGCTAATAATCGTGAATTATGCCACCAACCTCCGGTTGAGAAGGTATCTTGAGATTGCAGAAAGCCTATGGTAGGCCCATTCCATAGTTTAGTATTAGGGGAGGGAGTGTTAAACACTAGATTGATGGTTAAGATAACTTTGTTTCTAAACGGGTGCTCCTACAGGTATTATCAAAATCATAGACATGTAATGACTTAATTTTGTCTATATCTGTGTTTGTAAGCTTCCATTATCTAAAAGACTGTTAATTTTCATCTTGCCTGGTAGTCTCTTGTTTGCTATTGACCAACGATTGAGAGTTGTAAGAGTATAAGAAGACATGTTTTTATTTACATCCTGGAGCTCCGACATATCGATCGTAACTATTCGGATGGACAGTAAATATATACTAATAAATTGGCGAGAGCCGATCGCGTCCGCCAGTTACAGAGACTAGACTAAGATTAACCCCTTCCGAGCTATCTTATGTCATCATTTTGATGGCCAATGAGCTAGGTAGAGCTTGCATGGTTATATATCCAAAATTTTCGGAACATGCAGTACGAATGTCGCCCCAAACTGCCTTTCGCTACATCGCAGTTTCTAACAAATCAGATGTTGGCTGTATTCTCATAGAATGTCTCATCAAGCCTGGAGTCAGTGCAAAAATGCAGGGAATAATCGCCATTATGAGCCATCATATTATCATCGGCACTTCTGCACAACCTAGAGACGGGAAAGCCAATTATGCGGTCAGGCACATCTTAAGTCGAGTAAAGAAGTACAAAAACCCATGAATATTCTAGCTGATCGACCATGCAGACTTTGAAATGGCCTAAGACAGATGTGGAGATTACACGAGGCTGTGAGTCTCGAATTAAAACTATTGCTATAAAAGGCCTGGATATCGCAGGTAGAGAGAGAGAGTATATTTCTAAGTTTAAAGAAAAACTAGAGCATGCCTCTAAACTAAAATTTACTTCTGAGTGCTGATGAGCCTTATTTTGAGAAAGGAGCTTGCCAGTTCAGATAAAGTCCCGCAGAAAGTCGGCACATTTTTATGACTTTTCCAGCTCGAGAGGTGAAACTTAGATAAAAATGGATCAACTCCATAGCTTTGAATACTACTTGTTAAAACGACACACAGTATAACCTATTTAAAGTCAAAAAATAGCCCGGTCCGAAGGGATTTACTTTAGACAAGTTATACTGTATTACACAAAAATGAAGAGAATTATATGTCTGAGGCCTTTGCTCGGAGTATCTGTTCAACCAAGATGACGAGAAGTTCGGGAGCTCTTTATTGAACGAACCAAGATGTAAGATTTATTAACGGCTCTTTTTTTAAAAATTGTTTGATAAACTTGTGTTGATACCATACCTTGCATTGTCAAATTTCAAAAAATCTACCGACCGTCTCATAGTATTTGTCAGGAATATGCACTGGACTTGCTCGAGACTAAGCAGGGCAAAAATGAATAGAATCAGGTTGTAACCAAAATAGCCAAAATGCAAACTGGAGAAACTGGTCAGAACAGACACTAATGAAAGCGGATTTTTCTGGGTTCGCATGTTTACAGGAAAGAGAGCTTAGACACACAGATAGACATTGGACATAGTTATTCTATCAACGTGAACCCTTGATGTTCGACATTTTGTAACCCCTATGTTTCGTAGTACATATGGAATATGAAATAAGCGCGGTGACAGGAAATAGTTGGTTACTTGCGCGTCTATTGTGGCCCTTGGACAAAGAGGTTTTTTTTAACGCGGGCATCAATGGATCTAACATATGGTGATAGTAAGATATCGCTTGCTGAAGCAGTGCAGGTTGCTTGAACGAATTAGTTATTGGTTCAAGATGACATTTCGTGAGTTCTTTTTGTCAGCACCAATAAACCCCAGATCTCTCCACCCACTACTACTACCAAGTTCGACAAATCCCCTCCTCCGCCGAGAGATCCCCATGATCTTCGCGTGTCTTGTCCCTCTATCTTTATTTATTTACTTCCCCAACAGCATCTAATCTTAATATTTCAGTTTCTCGGATTTCTGTCGCTCTCTTCATTTCGATAACCCTGCTGCTTGCGTCATTTGGCCTATCCACTTCGGATCCAAAGAACCCCGTAGCACTAAACCACTTACCAGTTGAACCGGGCCATTTTGGAGTACACATGCAAGACTCTAGACAACCTTTCCAGCCAATCGTTAGCAATTTAGATCTGGCGCGTCTAAACAGGTCTGCTTGCTCGCTCACTTTCTCATCCACCTTTTTTCAGATACCACAACGATGGAGAAGGGGGTTGATGCGGGCGGGCAGTCTAATAATTCCAGCGACTTTGTGAGTTCTGAGATTCTATTCAGACATTTACCTCTTTACGAAAGCTTATCCTTCTAATTTCGTTATAAAGGTTCGGAAGCTATTTAAGTGAGTATTTCCATCTTTGACCTCAGCCCTTACTGATGTTTTTAACTCCAGGATGCTAGAAGATCCTACCTACAGTGAGATCGTGCGGTGGGCAGAAGGAGGAGAAACCTTTGTTGTTCTCGAAGTAATTGACCACTATCCATGGACCTTAATATTTCTTCAATAACATTTTAGCAGAATGAAAAATTCACAAAGATGGTATTGCCGAAACATTTCAAGCACAGTAATTTCGCCTCCTTTGTCCGTCAATTGAATAAATATGACTTTCACAAGGTCCGGCAGAATAGCGAGGATAGTGCACCATCACCCTACGGCCCAAATGTTCGTTCTACTCTGCTAACTTCTCATCTACTCAACAGAATGCTAACTTATAGATAGGCGTGGGAGTTCAAGCACCCCGAATTTCAGGAAAACAAGAAAGATCTTCTCGACAACATAAAGAGAAAAGCACCAGCACCTCGAAAGCCTCCACCAACTTCTGAAGAACAGCTCCCGAATCAGCAAATTGACATACTATACAGCCAGTTATTAGCGTCGCAACAGCAAATACAGAACTTATCAGATCGCTACAACGATCTTGCTCAGAGTCAAGTCACTTTACTTCAACAGATTGTCCACTTACAAAAAATCGTCAAGAATCACGAGGGAGTGATGCAACGAGTAATGGGATTCCTCCACAGTGTTGATGCACAGAGAAGGAGTAGCCGACCTGGATATAGCTCTGGAATTGGGAACGGTGATTTGCCAAATGATAGCACAGGTGATGACCATGTAGCATCTCCACTCCAACAAGCGACTGAGCTCCTAGGAAAATTTTCGGCCGAAAATCTCCCAAATAAAGAACTTGAACAAATGACAAATAATTTTCAGATGCGACAAGACTATTCCACGTCGCCAAGTGATCCAACTATCAATTCATTGACACTACAGACCACGAATCAAAGGATAGATTATCCTCTAGGTAACGACCTCGAAAATCTTGTCTATCCAGTAGGTAATACCAACGGCATCGATCCAATTCATAGCGAGCATATTCATAATATCCCTTATGCACCCCCCACAAGTATATTACTTCAACAGTCATTACCTGAAATGGTCTCTGAGAACCCAATAACCTCTAAGAACAATAAGAATGGAGGAAAGTCAATTTGGGGGGATAGAAAACCGAACATTTTACTTGTTGAAGATGACAAGATCTGTGTGCGTATTGGTACAAAATTTCTACAAGCATTTGACTGTGGTGTTGATACAGCTGTAAGTGTTAAAAGTTACCTTAAACAATTGATCTAACTATTTGAAGTTTGATGGTATGGAAGCTGTGGCAAAAGCCAACCATAGTCATGCCTCTTATGACCTTATTCTCATGGACATCATAATGCCTCGTTTAGACGGAGTTTCTGCAACTGTCTGTATTAAGGAACTTCACCCAAATCTCTCGATAATCGCTATGACCTCAAACATTCGAGCTGATGACATCGAAATGTATTTTTCTCATGGTCTGTCATACAGTGTTAAAAAAAAGCATTTTACTTGCTAACGTCGATTAGGAATGAACGGTGTCCTACCAAAACCGTTCACAAAAGAAGGAATGCTTCGTTCTTTGGAAAAACATTTGCCGTCAATATTCCAACACCGAAATCAAATATCTCATCCTGGAGAGTACGGCTCTTCAACCACATCGCATCAGTCACATGGCATTAACATGGGACCTATCTCAACGCCCCAACTAAAAACTGAGACGCAATCTGACAAGTTACCAGCGGCGGAAGCCCCTTGGAATTCATCCAACCAAATTCCGGTGCCATCGCCTGTAGGCAATTCATCTGCTAGATACATGCGACCTGCGATAGGTGATTCATTTAATATGAGTTCGTCTCTTTCCCATGGACCATTAGGCCCATCAAATTTTGCGCAACCACAGCAAAACAACGCTACCAGTAATCAGCGAATGTCTCAGCGCAGATCACACTCAGAAATTCAAAATTCTAACAATGATGGTCCTCCCGACAAAAGACAGCGAATGCTTCCACTTCAACAAGGAGGTTTCGCACCATGAGATCAGTGCATAAGAATACTATCAATTTTTAAACTCACTTTCTGCATCAAACATGATATATTAGTGGAGAATATGTAATCTGTATCAGCTATTTCCGAATAATTTCACTCCTTAGGACCTGGATGGCGTAACTTGGTGAATCTAACTGTACAGGGTGGCTGGGAGGTATTTTGATTAATTAGGATGGAGGAGTATTGGTGTTAGATATCAATTAAGATTTAAGAAACGGCGTTTTTGGAAAAATGGGAAATTAAATTTAAAAAAACTATGAGGTCTACGGAACATATAATTCTTCGATTTCTTTTGCCGGGAGTTATTAGTGAGAGTGTCGATTAGCGCGATTCTGGACCTTTTTAACAACCGGGTGATTCCAACTCTGTTTAAAGTTAAATTTAACTAGATATTCAGACGGATCTGGTGGCTGGCTGATGTGGCCACTTAAATTCAGAGTTGTAGATAAGTGGATTAGAACTTGGTGGAATATGTGTGGTTTGATTTGAATGTACAAATAAAATGCACCTCAAAATGTACGCATATTTTCCGAACCATTGTGACTCTGATTGGGTCCATGGAGTCACCTGGTAACCTATAAATTCCTTGTGCGTCAATAGCGATAGCAAGGCCTAAGGCTTAGAGGAGCAGCTTCGGGGGTTCATCGATGTATTTGCAGACAGGTGTCTTGTCATTTTTTTTCGATCAAAGTTCAAAACCGGCATTATGCTACGGTGTTGCCAGCGAGCAATGATCGATAACAATATCACCTGTCCAAAACTTGATATTTAAACTGCCTCAAACCCATAACAATATCAAAACAGAGCCTATTAAAACATGACGTTTTATTGAATGATAAAAAATTCTCATTACATCTCAAAAATAGCCAAGATTATCGCATCTGGAATATCTTTCAACTGAAGCCGGTATTCCTTGTTCATTAACGACTACTCCCAAACTAATGTTAATAATATCATCAGTTCCTATACTTCGCTGTGAAAAGTTAATTAATTACACCCAAGACTTAATCAGCGTCTTCTGCTACCAGGACTACTTCTGCACAATGTGACTAGGCTAGTTCTATTCTCAGCCGATAGAGATGTCTGTTACTTGGCTGTATTGGCTTCTCAATGCCATTGTTAACTCTTGAAGAATATATCACTAGTGTAGATAGGGCAGACTTGATGAATTTTGGGACAACGATTGCATGTCGAAAAGACATTCCGATATCTCTGTATCCTATCTTCTGAGTCTGCTGTCATTATCATCTAGTGAAGGATAACTCTGAAGTTTGATTCTTTTCAAATGGCAATGTAGCACCACATTCGGTAGAACCAAGAAGTGAGAAATTATTCGCTGTATTTGAAAGGGAAATAGAAAATTGACGTCTACTAATAGATCTATTATCGAAAGTCGACAACTAAGATTTTTTGGTTGAGAAGACCTTGTTTCAGTAACTATTTATCAGTTTCTTGAGGGAAGAAATCAGCAAGAAGGTGTAAGACTAAAGTTACTATTGAAAAGAGTGGCAACGACTGCTTTTTATACGGTATGTGATTCAGGCGTGTAGATCAAGCGGATTTATACACCCAAGAAAGTCAAGGACATACTCATTCAGAGTAGAATAAAGCAGGTGACTTCTCATCGCCATGGCCTCATTTTCTGTGAATCTCAACTCCCTCATTTTAGTTTAGACTCATACCAAATCAAAATCATTCCTTTCTCGCCTATGCCACCTAGAAGATATGACAATCATTATTGAGGATAAACCCTTTCTCAAAACTTACAGAGCGCAAAATAGCTGACGGGCGGATCTCCGGAAAGATAGATGGCATCAATTCAGTGAGGAGCAGATCTACAAGAGATTACAAAATGTACAATCAGAATGGAAGAGAAAAATGACAGAGAGTGTTACGATCTGAGCGTGCCTCGATCTTAGTTGTTCACCTAATCAGCCAGGTAAATAGAGTAAGGATTTATTCGCAGATGAGCGTAGACGTGTAGGCCAACCTGAGATAGCTTATGAGCGAGCATTGAGTTAAATGACGTTGAAGTTCTTAAAAGCGTTTATGATGTCATTATTAGCATAAGTTGACGTCATTAAATGATTTGTCCAATTATAGCAACATGACGTATGATACACGACTTCTCAGCCTCCATCATGGGGGCTGGCATCATATTTGGGAGAAAGCGAGGGCAGGATAACGCCTGGAGAGTGAATGGTTGTCATAGGCAGACATAGAGTTTACAACGATGGAGGACACTAGGGAAGAAAATCCGAAAAATCTTCGGGCCCTCAACGAAGAAAACAACCCGTATGAGAGATAAGGAGATGCAGGAAGGATCTTATATAGACGAGGAAGGAATCATTAGAGAGGG
>MCBS01024306.1:149-10375 GCA_003611235.1 Golovinomyces cichoracearum
TTTGGCCAGGCTTTAGCCATTCATTTTGCAGGTATGTCACACACTGCTGAGTCTTTGGAGTTGAGTATTGAATCTGAAATTCAAGCCAGTGCTTATTAAATTGCTCAATCGTACGTGCTTGTATAACTGTGCGCCATGCAGCCTCAAATGCTAACCAGTGCTCGTCTCCAACTATGCTTTTACGCTTGGCGAGAACACACTGTTTAACATGCCAAACACAGAGTAGAATTTAGGCTATCGTGAGGGCTGTAGCGATGGTAAGTGTAGTCTGTCCATTGGTGCGTTAATTGGTATAACTTATTCGCGTTAGGTGGTAGGTTTTGCAGGGCTTAGTCATCCAAATTATAAACCTACCATGGGTGGTAGATGTATTGGAACCCCTGACTTACTCATTAGCCCATCGACACCATAACTTATGTTGATACATCTTAGAATTTCTGATATTCGCAAACAATCTAATCAGTTCGGATAGACATGTTAAACTAACGAATATTTGGTTGCAATTTCTGTTCATAGTAATAAGCTGGGCATAAGACCGCGAATAATGTCGCTCAAGAGATTAAAATCAGGTAGCTCGGCATCAAAACAGAATTTTCAGCCCTCCATCTCTTTTTTCGTCGCCGGTGAAACTCCGATTGTCCCCCAGTTCACTCTGACCCTTTAAGCATTCTACCTTTCCTATGATCCTAGATAACATGAAAGCATACGACGATCACTTTTCAAATGAACTTGAAGTGTATACAGCACTATGGAATGTGGTACCCTTCGCACTTCTTCCACATGGTGCGCCGTTAGAGCTGAAGGAATCAACAATTGAAATCCGTGATCCCCGAAGAGTGTACGCAATTCACAAGGCTATGAGAAGGCATGACTTTCAACTTCTTATGGACAGGTAAGGTTATCCTTTTGATGGCATAGAGTCAAGACTTATTGGATTTTAGATTTATTCATCAGATTAGATACGGATGTTGTTGCAAAACATGTAATACAATAACTTGTTTTTCTTGTCGAAAGAGACTTTCCATCGCTCCAGCAAGGAGATATAATGCAACTAGTGCCCGGTCCTTGGCATTTCATATGATTAGTCTTGATAACCCAGAGCGTAACCTATGCCCTCATCAAGCAGCTCCAAGGCCTAGTGAAAATTTTAGGCTACCAAAAACTCGAAATACAGGTCCTGCGAATGACAGGCAGCCACATTTAAACAGTGAAAATAAGTCAAATGATATTGAATCTTCCCCTGAAGCAGAAACTCCTGAGAGAAAGGGGCAGAAAACTTCAACTGAGAAAATACAGGAAGAAAATGTTAGTGCTAAGTTTGGAAAATTTCAGGAATCTATCACCATCGATCACAGATCTTTCATTCAGAATATGTTTGAAACAGCTGCAATTAAAATGGTGGAATGGCTCACACCGCGCAATCTTGAAAGTATAGTAAAACTTTGTGGAAAAACATATTTCAAATCAACTGAAAATTTAGACAGTCAGAAGGACCAAAATTTCAATAGCACTCGCCCAGACTCTATCAACGATGAGGTGCAATTGACCTTTAATGACGAGTGTTCTGCCCAGAATAATTTGAAAATAACACCACGTACTGAGCTTTTGAAAGCTTCAAGCCCAATATCTGTAACTGAAAACCTATCAAACTTCTCACACCGAGCCTCACATCATAACTCAAATACTATCGATGAAGAAAATATTCTCGAAGTTTTGAACTTTCAAGAGTCGGTAAATAAAACCCCTTTCATGGAAAATGGCTTTCCTTCCGGTCATTCTTCCTTCAAAAATCATAATTCAGAGTCTCTAAAACAGGTCCCGATTCCGGACAGAGACCTTTCAGACACACGTTTTAATGTAAAATTTCCTCAATACAGTAATTATTCTGTCTTAGCGAGTAAGACTATGATCGGAAACCAGGATATGATGTCCTCCGAAAATTCTGGATTGGGTTTCTGTCAAGCTGGTGCTCTACGAGTACCTTCTAGAATGGATAAATTCGAGCTTAAATCTAAAGATATGGCATTACCACCTCAGTCAATAGATACACTAACAATTGAAACAATCGAGCTAATGTGTAATGTACTGCAGAAAGATGGGACTTATGAAAAACATTCTTTATTCCCCTCTATAATAGGAGAGGAGTTTAAAAAACGTAGTGCTTTCCATGAAGAAAAAGTTCTTGGGCGTAACACTTGGAAAGGTGATCACTCATACCCAGAATTAGTGAAACAGCAATGGAAATCTTTCATCGAGCAGTGTTTTTTTGATGTGCTCAAAAAGCCCAAGACTCTTCTTCGAAGTTTTAGGCACGAGCAAAAAAAAATATTTGATAGTCAAACAATTTGGTACTTAATGCTCCGAATGACTCGTGTTTCACCGTCCTTGGTATACGATAGTCTTTGGCATGCAGCAGAAGTATTATTTCTTCCCCCCCCAAAATTTGTGGGAAAATATGATTGGGATAAGGATCCATTATCTCGCCATCCAATTCGTAGCAATGCTATTTCGGATGGTGATGCAGCTGAAATTTTCTGCATATGTATTCACGCTTTAATTGCTGCATTACCTCCTGTTGAAGATCCAAGTAAGATTATAGAATTGTCGAAAATCCGTTCATTGGGATTTACAATGTTAGCGAAACACTTGAATTCGCCGGAAATGGTTGCTTTGTGTTTACAATATGAAGATGCTTTTTCGAATGAACTGGTGGTAAGGCTTGCACGAAGAATCTTTATGGCCATACCTGTAAGACAAAAATATTCATCGCTAGGACTACGAAAAATTTACGATGATGAGAAACAGCAACCTTGTATTTTGAGTAAGATTCTAAGTATAATGGAGGTCTCTAATACTATAAGGTCTCCACTTATCCTGGAATTTTCAACATCAGAAAGAGATACTCATGAGAAGAGAGTACCAATTGTAGTTCTTGACTGGGCTCGGGCTGTGATGTTAAAAGATTGGCATGGCCGCGCAGAGGTATCTAGAGATGGGCCATTCGGAGGTGCACTTGCAACAATAGCTGCAATTTATAAAAATCGGCAATCTTTCCTAATCGATGATGTTCACTTTCGTATTGGGTATTTTTCCGAACGCCTTGACTCTGTTAATGTACCTGTTGAATGGCTTTCATTTACTCCTAATGAGAGAACAGTTCATCTTTTAGATTATCCATACCTGTTTGACCCGTCCACTCTCATAAGCTACTTCCGTGCAATAAACTACTCCCGAATGTTATTAGCTCATGAAACAGCAAAGAGCGAGTTTATGCGTATGAACGCATCGATGCAGGAACACTTCTTGATAAATAATTGGCTCACCCGTGTAACACTAAAGGAACGTCTTAGCACTGCTACGTCTGAGTTTATGGTTATGGAGATTCGTAGAACTCATGTGCTCTTAGATACTTTCAACTCGATTTGGAGGCGGGAAGAACGTGAGCTAATGCGGCCTTTAAAATTACGGCTTGGTCAGGAAGAGGGTGAGGAGGGTTCCGACTCTGGAGGGGTACAACAAGAATATCTCCGGTTGGCCATCGCCGAAGCTCTTAATCCTGACTACGGCACTTTTACTATTGATACACGCACCAGAATGACATGGTTCCAGCCTGGATCACCGGAACCATTGTGGAAATATGAACTCATTGGTATGATTATATCGCTTGCTGTGTATAATGGCTTAACGTTACCTGTTACTTTTCCAAAGGCCTTTTATAAAAAGCTACTTGGCGAAGAGGTTACTGAAGTTGATCAAATTTCGGATGGCTGGCCAGAGCTTAGTAACGGCTTAACATCGCTCTTAGAATGGGATGAAAAAAATGGCTTGGTTGAAGATGTATTCGCACGTACATATGAATTCACTGTAGAACAGTTTGGTCAACCAGTTAGCCTCGAAATGAAAGATGACATTTTCCGTTTACCGAGCTGGCCTCAGTTCGCATCTCTATCCCAACAATATGGTCTCAACTCTACAGATGCACCTTTCGTAACATGCTCGAACAGAAAAAGATATGTAAAAGATTATATTCGCTATCTCACTGACGTTTCCATCCGTCCACAGTTTGCCGCCTTCAAAGACGGTTTCTTTACTTGCATCTCTCGTCGGTCGGTTTCACTCTTTGATGCATCGATTCTGCAATCTCTCATTGAGGGTGTTCAGGTAATTGATATCAATGAGCTCTGTCATGTCACACGCTATATTGGCTGGGATGGTGATGCAACACACCATACAATCAGAGATTTTTGGAATGTGGTCAAAAAATTTGATCTTGAGAAAAGGCGCAAATTGCTTGAATTTGTCACAGCCAGTGATCGCTTACCTGTAGGAGGTATGCGTAGTATTCAATTCACGATCCAAAAAAATGGAGCTGAAGATGGCCTATTACCAACAAGCTTTACTTGCTATGGAATTTTACTTCTCCCGGAATACAGTGATAAAGATATTTTAGAAAAGAAACTTACAATGGCATTAGAGAACTCAAAGGGGTTTGGATTTGCTTGAATAAGATGATCGAAAATTATAATAGGGCAACATTTTTATCAGGATTAAGAAAATGTTATCGAGATTTTGTGTTTGAGGCTCAATTGGCGTTAATGGACGAGGAATTACGAGTAATATCGGAATCTTGACGTGTCGAATGAAATTCGTCCTGGTATAATACGACAAAATGACTAAATTGAAATTCGAACGAATTGTATTAGAGTCGCGGTTAAATGAAATAAAATCAAGTCAAAGAGAACGAACCCGGTATCTCTCTCTTTTTGACTCTTGTAAGAAGTTACATGCACGAACTCGGAGTTTCTACATGTTCATGATATCCTAGATGTACCTGAAGTTCATCTTCAGAGCCGAAGGAACGTGTGAAATCTCTTGGTCTCGATAGAAGAGGTTAAACGATGAGTTTCCAAAGCATACCCAGCTTCCGAAATACTAGTGACGGATCATACCAAGGCGGGCCCCTAAGCAACGATGAGCTCGTGTAGTTAAAACTTTTGTGACATTAAAGCTTCTCTCAAGGAAAAGACAATGTTCACTGGGTACTTGCGGTTTGGGTATCAGAAGGATATCCGAGTTTTAAGGCATTAGGGAGATGAAGATTAGAATTCGCATCTCCACTGGCTCTAATTTATTAGCCTTGTCTAATAAGAGCTGCAAATTTGTTGAGACTTTGCCAGCGCACCTAGATTCCATAGCCGCCTGTTTTAATTTTTAAAGGGGCGCAGCGTTTTGTTCATAGTAGAAAGGCATGGTGGAATTCTACAAGTAAAACTGAGTCAAATCACTGTTCCTCGAAACTCACTGTAATTTTGATCTCAAGTTCGTAACACAAGAGAAATAAGAGCACTGCACAAGGTATGGCCGGAATCAGAACGGAGTCGGATTGCTAGAAAGTCTTAGACCCAAGTATCATAATAAACAACCAACCAACCAATCTTTGTCTTCTCCCTCTACTTACTATTTCTTTTCTCATCCAAAGAGTAGTCAAACATGTTCTTTATGGTCGGGTACACAATACCCACAGCACTCTAAACTCAAGAACAAAAACGACCACTCCTGCAAACCTCATTCGACGATGTTTTACCTATCATGGAGCCTTTCTTTGTAAGTCCTCCATGAAACTCGATGCTTGCTCTACTCTGTCTTTTTGATCTATTTCCATCCCCCCCCCCNNTTAAATTGTGGGAAAGTTGGCCAAACATAACCTTCTTTACACTCTCGACCAAAGTGGTTAGGTTTGTGATCTTGATTAGATTGCGAGTAAAAGGGTCAAAGAGTTCGGAGAACCAGGGCGCCATTTAGTATTTATCATATTAGCTAAGGTGGACAAACTAGCCTATGATACATTAATAGAGAGCGAGTATGCTGTTCCAGATCGAAAATTCAGTGTAATTCTAAGATACGTTCTGTTTAACCCAATACTTTATCAATCCTACTTCCGATTTACCCAATCTGCAGGAATCATAATTTAATAAAATTAATTACAGGGAAAAAATTAATAGACGATAGAAAATCAAGCGGTGAATCGATCTGACTAAATCTTCGTTTAATTTCTCGTACTTAATGAAATTTGAAAACTTAAACACAAATAGAGAGACACTGTGGCTAATGTTGGCAACGTTTGAATGTTTTTTTCTGGTTTTTTGTATTTAAGGATGTATTTTTGCTTATGTAGTCAGACGAGAGATATTTAGGATCCTAATACTAGAAGTTTGAAATAAAATATATATACGTAAATTAATGCTTTTGAAGAACGGATATGACGCCCTCCAAAGTTCACTTCATGATATTTTCTTCTAAGAAAAAGTTAACTGAGCTACAAAATTACTGGGAAGAATTACTTGATTGTTCCTTAAATCTACATTTGTCAAGAGCCACTTTGAAAAGAAAGAGATTTTACTGAATGTAAAAGCTGGTTACTATGAGATTTACTGTGTCACAAAACTCCAATTCAGTTATGTAAATTTGAGTGACTAACTTATCTATCTTTCTCTTTTGATTAATCTGATTTCAAGCTGAGGAAATCACGAGGATAGTAAGTCTATATTCATCGAGCTCGGAGCTGGTAGGTTTGAAACGTCAAATCTCTTCTGGCTTAAACAGGCTCGAGTAGATTAAATAAATCTGTATTTTTAAGCAGGGATTTAAGGAATATGAAACTTAGATCTCCACAATAAGAATTGTGAAGAAAAATGTCTCCGTTAATAAAGCCCTAATCCAATAAATATTTGCCCTAAAATCTAAAGTAAATTCAAGAATGAGAAGGCTCAAAACATTTATGAAAATTTGGATCATCGCCTTCCAGTGTGAGAGTTTAATTCATCCCATTCCTCACTCTCCAGATTTGAACTTTTGATGCCAAAACTGACGAGAAAGCCGAGAAAAGCAATTCCTCCAAAGACACTGTATGGAAGAACTTCACCCCTCACAGGTATCCTTGATGTCGCAATAGAAAAAAGACCGCCTGATAGTGTAGGTCCCAGAGCTCGACCAGCCGCAGAGAGTGTTTGTGCCATACCATTTAGCCTGCCGAGAGTTGAATGACTCGGTGCAGTATTAGTAATCTATTGATTGAGTCAGGAAAAAAAGTAATTTTATGTAGTCATATCATCAATAAAAGGAACCTTACCAGTAGTAGAGCACTAGCAAGCCCTGCAACAGAAGCTATCGTCTTTATGGAGAGCACAAACCCTAGTTCCGCCCATAGCCAGATGCGTCCGCTTCCCCACCCAAAGGGTGGTGATGAGTCACTATATCCAATCCAAGGTGTTATCATAAAAGAGAAAAACAGTAGGAATAACCCGGCTCGGTACGTTGCTTTATTCCCAATCTTCTCTTTTAGCTTTCCAAAACATGACAATTGAAAAACAATAGCTATGAGTCCTGAAAGTGATAGGGAAAGACCTATCGTTTTGACAGAGAGATGGCGACCTGTAGGCTCTGCTTCCGAAACAAAAATGGGGTAAAGAGAATTGTAGGAAACATTTGACAGTTGAAAAACAAGATAGGTAGCGAGGAGAGTTATAGTCTCTATATTAAAAGTTTGCCGGCCAAATGAAATTTTGTTGATTTGTTGGTTTTCTTGATTGCCAGTATATGAAGATACTGAAAACAAAGACCTACTTTCATTCAGGTCAGAGTTCTCAGAATTTTCTTCCTCATTGCCACTCCAATTTTCTGGTCGGTTGTAGAAGTGATTACGAAGATGAGGTAAATTGCAAAAGTTGAGGGTCGATAACCATAGCCATTTGAAATATATTTTAATTTTCTTTTTATTGTGAGCTAAATCTTTTGTATCATCAAAGCTCTCCTCTAGGAAAAATGCCATTAGCACGAAAACTACTGTTAAAATAAATGCAGAGAAGAGGTTCGGTAAAAGGTATGGAAATGGATTTTTGTGTCCCTTGTGGAACGGGTTTTCTTCAAGAACCATTAATCCTCCAACAGCTGGACCAGTGACGGCTCCAATTCCGTAGATTACGGGTAGATACACAAATGCTCGACTTTGATTACTCTTGTCTGTTATTTCTCCTAGACATGAGTTCACAATACCTTGATTTCCATTTACGAAGCCAATGAGCACTTGAATTAAGATAGCTTGTGAAAAACTCTTGCAAAACCCGAATAACAAGAAGCAAGCTGCAGTAGATAATGTACCAAACATAGCGACTGGTTTTCGCCCGATGCGGTCTGATAACCAGCCCCAGAAAAAGCTCGTCCCAAGCTGTGCGAGTGCAAATGCTGAGGCAAGAGTCCCAACAGCAATTCCTTTGTCTCTTGAACTAACTTCAGGAAAAGTTGAGATCATTTCGGGTAGGTAGGGTGAGAATGAGTTGAGGGCTGTCTGCTCTACTAGAGAAATCACAGCAAGCATGATAAGTTGACCTTTCGGCAAAGGACTTCTTTGATAGCTGCTTTCCCAGTCTTCGCCATAGTTGCTATCTGTATTACTCTCTGGAACAAATGATCTCGGTGGAGAATGCGGAGGTCGCCCGCAGCTCTTTGGAGGAGGCGTTGGAAATGTGAGGTATTGATATCTTGGAAGATTTGAAGATTCCATTTTAGGGGATTTAAGAGATGGCGTTGAACGAGGCATAATTAAATATTATCTAAAGAGCAAATGCGTAGTCTTACGGTAGATCAGGAAGATATGGTGAGTAGTTGGATTGAAGGAGCGTCGATCTTTGTGAACTAAATTAGATAAATTCTTGAGATTAGCAAAATGAATGGACTCTGAAATTTCTCGCCTTCGTACGAAACGGGCTAATTGAGGCTCTTCTCGAGTGTAGAATGCATGATTTTCACGTTCTCATTGCGTCTCCATAGATGGTGGAAAAGAAGATCTGATTCGTCTGATGCAGCCGGGATTTGTGGTACGCCAGTAACTGCTCCGGCTTCTGAGCTTTACTGTTTTCCTTTTGGAATAGCTCTTTCATTGGATCATGAGTAACTTTAAGCTGGGTAATTTTGTTTGAAAGTAGAGAATAAAATTCCCCGTCCCAGCTGCAAAGTTGTAATACAACATACCCAGGTAAATTGCCCAGGTACAGGAAGAGCCGGTCGATCACTGTGTCAGAAATGACCCAAGACTTGGCTTTACGATTGAGGCTATTTAATGCTGCCATGTTCGAATAATGTTCTCCACAAAACAAGATAGCCCACAGAAACGATTCCTTCGCCGTTACCTGGTGCCAGTGTAAAGGCTCAAATTACTCTTCTTTTCTGAAAAAGCCAAGAAGAGTCGCATCCAAATTTAAGTTGAATGCCATCACAACTACATCAAGATTCATCGATTTCTTATTAGCGTCGGTCCATCATTCTCACACGAGGCTTCCGACTCATTCTTACCATAAATCTTTCTACCTTAACAATCGATAAAACAACTGCTCTAATTGCAAATAGGAGCTTGTCTCATCAATCACCGACTCTCCCCCGTTCTAAATTTACGATGCTACACATAACCGCGCGGAGGGAGCTAAGTCACAGCATACAAAATTAATGATATATCTTATGAAGGACCGCTGCTCTAATTGGACCTTACAACAGTAGAAGGAATATGCCTCGGATGGGTAAGACGGATGTGATACTTTTCCCGAGATTTGTCGTCTTTGGAAGAAATAATGAAAATGGCTCATTATCTCTTAGTTTCAAATTGTAGAGCTGTTGTCTTGCTCGTGCTACTTTATTTTGGTCACCGTAGATAGAATGAAGATAACTTAAAAACTCAAGTCCGTTTCCTGTTCTCTGTTCCGACAGTAGTTTTGCTGTTGTTGAGACCATCTTCACTGCGTCACCTTCTAGTCGAGAGTAAATGTACATGAACTGGTCAAAATCATCTCCGATCGCATGACCATCTTTTGTCAGCTTATGCACAGCACCTAAATGCCACTCATCCCAAAACGACCTGTTCCCCGTAAATGTTTTTAGAAGAGGGAGTTTTTCTCTTAACTGTTCAATTGGAGCAAGTTGAATCTGTGTTGGTTCCTGTGATCTCTGATTTTGCTGTGATTTGAGTTTCTTTTGCAAACTAGAGATCATATTTTGTTGATCTATGATTTGCGAAGATTGTTGATGTAACTGTGATGTCTGCTCGTCTAATCTTGTCGTTTGCATTCCTATCTGATGCTGTAAATTCAGAAGTTGTTGGTACATACTCTCCGCAGTTGGTAAAACGGGTTCAGTCTCCATGATTGTTAGATGAGGCCTCGTTTAAAAATAAAAATAAA
>MCBS01024307.1:0-10381 GCA_003611235.1 Golovinomyces cichoracearum
AGCATATGCCCATCTTTTAACTTACCTCGAAATCTTCATCGATACTGTTTACCCATGATACTATATTGTTTTGATGTTGGTCGGCCTTACTGCGTGTTACAAGATTGTATGTTATAAGGCGATTACTTAATTTTTCTTGCTTTCTTTAACTGCTGAGAACAGGATAAACGGAGAAGGAAACTATTGAAGCCTTTGTAAATAATTGACGCAGTGTTATTTAGACTTTTTTTATGAAGGATTTAAATTTGTTGTTAAAGCTCATAGACTGAATAGAATTAAGTTAAAAAAACCATTTAAAAAGAAGTGGAAATGACGAGTAGCTCAGTTGTTCCAGAGACTTCTGGGTTCTATAGGCACGAACCACTTTTTGCGAAGGAAAAACGGGTCTAGGTCAAGCGACTAAATCTCTGGGTCAACTGAGCTGCGTGCCCAATTTTAAACAACTTGGAGTTGCATGTAATGATTCGGGGGCTTTTTTGCCGAAAGATCCTCATCCACTGTAAATAAAATAGTTTACAGTCCTGGATGTTCCCATAAGGGCACTTTAACAGGTTAATGAAAATCAAATCAAATAATAAATAATAAGTTTGTTGATGAGTGAAGGTCTAGAAGTTTTCTCTCAACCAATTTTTATTGATAATTAATTGAAAAAGGGTCCCATTCTGTGAAATTGTGAAAAACTATCTTATTTCGTGTAATGTTCCATAATTTGATCACATCGAAAAATTTTTTATCGCTTATCACTCCGTTGCTCCTATAAGACGTAAATCGGTTTTTTCGAATTTATTTTCCAACATGCTAGATATCCAGCTGATAGCTAGATTCCGATCATGATTTTCTTTGCAACCTTTCTTCCTGAAATCTGGGCAGATTGGTACATTGAGAAATTCCGAGCTGGCAGTTAGACACAAAATGAACTTTTAAGAGAAAATGCTTGCTAAAGCTCTCTGTAGAAATGACGTGGGATACTTTGTTGGTTGATTGACCAGATACAACATGCGTGAAAGGCTGCAGGTAAAAAGTTCTTGACCTGAGGGCTGACAAGCTGTTAGATAGAGCATTATTTTGATTAAGGAATTAGAAGTAAGTCATCAATTTCAGTGCGAAATTATTAAAAGATGATCCCTCGGTAACAGACTTCATTTGCCCGTATTTGATATTAACTTGTCTTCTTACAAGTTGCGAACTAAGTACCAAGGGTTTGGTCTAGCCTTATGAACAAGAAGCTTATGTGATGTATTTGTCATTCTCGGGCTGGCAATTGGTTAACGTATTTTACAATCAAAAAGACCCTAACATTAGTTCAGTGCATATTAATTAGTCATACCTCTAAACCCGGCCAATAAATCGATTATCTTGCTTTTCTCATCGTGATCACCCATTCAGCTGAAATATTTCGGATGTCCATCGGCTCTATTCAAGCTTAAGAAGAACGGATTAAACAACTTAAATTCGGTAGATTTATCGAATCGATGCCTGGAAGAATCCTAACTCCTCATTCAGTCCACATTCTCTTTAGATAAAGCTGAGAATGCCACAAGAACTGAGCGCCAAAGAGCAATCGCTCTTTCGCCAGGTTGTTCGTAACTATGAAGACAAGCAGTACAAAAAAGGTCTGCTTACTAGCCAGCTTGTTATTTATCATGCTAACTAGAGGTCAGGACTGAAAGCAGCAGATCAAATTTTACGAAAAAATCCTAAGCACGGTGATACAATTGCAATGAAAGCCTTAATATTGAATTCTCAAGGAAAGACCGATGAATCTTTTTCCCTTGCAAAAGTTGCTCTGCAATGTGATATGAAGTCACACGTCTGTTGGCATGTATATGGGCTTCTCTACCGCACGGCGAAGAATTTTGAGGAAGCGATAAAAGCGTATAAATTTGCATTAAAATTGGAGCCTGAATCTCAACAAATACAGCGAGATTTGGCTTGGCTTCAAATTCAAATGCGAGATTACCAAGGATACGTTGTGAGTAGAACAGCTATGTTACAGTCAAGACCTGGCTTTCGTGTAAACTGGACGGCTTTAGCTATCGCTCATCAATTAAATGGAGATATTGCCGAGGCAGAACGTGTCTTGACTTCTTATGAAGAAACCTTGAGGAATCCACCTTCAAAAACTGATACTGAGAACTCAGAAGCTGTCTTATATAAGAACACGTTAATTGCAGAACAAGGCGACATACAGAGAGCCCTACAGCATCTTGAGTCTGTTGAGAATTCATGCTTGGATCGATTAGCTGTCCTTGAGCTACGTGCAAATTATCTCACAAAGTTGAATCGAAAAGAAGAAGCCATAAAAGCCTACCACCTTCTCATTAACCGTAACTCAGAATATAAGCTTTATTATGATTCATTGATCGAAGTAATGAACATTGACCCCACAGATCATCGTGCTCGTAAGAAGATATATGACGAATATGCTGAAAAATTTCCTCGCTGTGATGCAGCTCGACGGCTACCCCTAGATTTTTTAGAAAGTAAGGTCAATTAGTTCAGGAATTCCATAGTCTACGCTAAATGCATCATCAGGCGAGGATTTTCGAGAAGCTGCTCATAATTATTTAAATCGCATGTTGAATAAAGGAGTTCCCTCTACATTCGCTAATTTGAAGCATCTTTATTCAAACGACTTCAAAAAGAATATCCTCGCTGAAATTGTCCAAAACTACTTGGCAGAAAATGAACTCCAGATGAAGAAAAAACCTGACTCAGACAGAATTATACTGAAATGTCTTTCGGCGGCATACTATTACCTCGCACAGCATTTCAATTATCACTTGAGTCGAGATTTAGACAAGGCCATGGAATATGTCGAGCAAGCTATTAAGGTAGACTCTCAAAACGTTGACCTTCATATGACACGGGCCCGTATTTTGAAGCATTATGGTGATATTCAGAGAGCATCTGAAGTTATGGAATATGCAAGAACCCTGGATGAACGTGATCGTCACATAAATACAAAGGCAGCAAAGTATCAACTTAGAAACGACGAATCAGAGAAAGCTGTTAAGACTATGGGACTCTTTACTCGCGCAGACACTGTTGGTGGGCCACTAGCAGATCTTCATGAGATGCAATGTATGTGGTTTCTTATTGAGGACGGAGAATCATTTGCTCGCCAAGGAAAGATTGGACTAGCCCTCAAGCGTTTCAAAACAATACATGATATATTTGACGTTTGGTACGAGGACCAATTCGACTTTCATAGTTTCTCACTCAGAAAAGGCCAAATTAGAGCATATGTTGACATGATAAAATGGGAAAATAACTTAAGAGAGCATCCATACTACACAAGAGCGGCTATATCTGCTATTAAAGTTTACATAAGTCTTCATGAAAAACCTTTACAGGATATGGCAAATGGGGGTACCTTAAGTAATGTTGATGCATCAGAGAAAAGAAAAGCTGCCAAAAAAGCACACAAAGAACAGCTTAGGGTTGAACGTGAGGCCAATGCAAAGAAAAATACAACACTAAGACCATCAACCAAAATTGGTGGGGAAGAAAAAAATAAATATGGCGATTCAGATGATTTGAAACTTGCCGCTACAACTAACCCAATGAATGATGCGATGAGACATCTACTACCTCTGCTCCAGCACAGGCCAAGAAGTATCGACACCCAGTTAATTGGCTTTGAGGTATATATTCGAAGGAGTAGGTACTCCCGCTCAGGGTTTATGATTTTAGATTGCTAAGTTACACCTAGGAAAATATCTTCTTGCACTGAAATGTCTCCTTCAAGCAATTTCACTCGATAAAGATCATCCAAATATTCACGAGCAAAAAATACATTTGAAGCTAGTATTTGACACTGAAAGGGTATCACTTTCCCCCGAAATTGTTGAAGCAATGGAATCGGAGTTCGGATTTTTATCGGAAGCTCTGAATCTTAAAGAATTCAACGAAGAGTACTTAATGAAAAATAAAGACTGCCCTCGAAAAGTCATATCAGCACTTAAGGTCAGACGGCTTTTAGACCCAGAGGCAAATTCTAGGAGCGAGATTGATATGGGATGTATTCTTGAATTTCCTAAAATCACGCTGGATGAGGCTTTGGAAGGATTTAATTTGTTAAAGTCATGGAATAGTAATCATCTAGAAAGTTATCAATTGGCGGCAGCATCCAAGTGGCCTAAAGCCTCGATCTTTGGTTCAAGATCATAGCCTCAAAAAATTACTGCAATGTCTACTTTTTAACTTATATCATGGCGGCCGTAAAATGATAAGATCTGGAGTTTTTAAACCCCCACTTTTTTTGAACCATTGATAGAAAGCCTCTTCGGCAATAACGTATTTACGATAAACGACATTGTTCTATTTAAAAAAGAAAAAAAAGTTAAGCTAAGGATAATGGTTGACAAAGAAAAGAAATTTTTGCCATGAAATCAAATAATATTTGGAGAATAATGACTGATTTAGTCGTGACTAAAGTATTATGTACATGAATATATTATAAACTTGCTGTAGTATTACACTGGCATTCATCAGACGTCAGATAATATCTCTCTAACTCCGAATTTAAAAGCTCATCAGGACAACTCATTCCTGTCTGTAATTGATTCATCTAATTTTGCCCTTTAAAAATAAGTGCTCCCAGCTCTAAATATGCTCCTGATACCGCCTTTGATTCGTCCTTCGATCTCTTCTTCATTAAATGAGAAGTTCCTTGCCCTTTCCTCCTCCTTCGCACTTAACTCGAATCTACGCATACGACTAGCTATTCGTTGGTCGATAAAGATAGGAGACAACCATATCTTTTCAGAATTCTCATCCTTACATTCCCATACCGACTTGTGCCACTCTTTTTCCTCATCCTGAAGAGCAGTTTGTTGCTCGGTTTCCATCGGAATGTTTTCTCCCTTGTCTGTTTGTGAAAAAATTTCTCCGCTTAAGGAATCATATTGGAGTGATTTTTCTACGAGGCTGTGATATGGTCGGTAGTTGGATAAAATTACTGCCGCAGTCTCTCGGCCAATGCTATCAGCCAACTTCCGGCGATTGAGGAATCTGTATATACGCCTTGGCGTATTGAGAAATCCAGGGAGATGAGGAAAACTGATAGGTATGGAAGGTTGTAATTCAGAAGGAATCTCATCCGGTATTGGTATCGTAGAGTAAGATGATGGGTTAATGTTAAATCTAGATGAGGTTGGGGTATTTTTTTCCTGAATTTCAGAGACTTTAATATTGGTGTCCGAAGGTGAGGATGTATTATCTTGACCCAATTTTTCTTCAATGGTATTATCTGAACCGGTGTCAGACAATCTTGTTTCCTTGTTTTCGCTTGCTTGAATTGACGCAACATCTGCTGGCTTTATTCTAGGACTAAGCCAACCATCATGTAATCCTCTGATATACTCTTTCCATGTGTGTCTACCGATAACAATATCTCCACCAGGACCTTCAAAGTCTTTAATCCCATTCTTTAAACGATAGCATAAAATTTCGTCCTTCTCAGCATGTACTTCGGTAGGAAATCGTAAATTCCTTATTTGATCTGCCACCTTTCCCCGAATATCGCCTTCTTTCCTACCCTGAACAAATTCCCAATCAAGCCCTGATGCTACAAGAATAGGCTTGACATAATCTTTGAAGTGATCTTGGGCTAATCGAAGACCATCCATAGGAGGTGCCTCAAGGTATACAGTAAGCTTTCTAGGCATAGCTAGAGGGGCGAGAGGTTGTTTAGAAATATGTTCAACTAGTTTACACCATTTTAGCTGATTTCGTTTTTTTTCACGCTTGTCGTATATGACTGCTGAAGTAAAAGACCCGACTATAGATAAAAATATAATCCAGTTCCTGGATGGTAACCTAGGACGAAAGTTTTCTCCGAATCCCATGTATTTCCAGATCGGATTTGGCTTTCGAGATACATTTGGGATTTTGGCGTCTGCTTGGATATCTTGCCTTGC
Source organism: Golovinomyces cichoracearum (assembly GCA_003611235.1). NCBI lineage: Eukaryota > Fungi > Ascomycota > Leotiomycetes > Helotiales > Erysiphaceae > Golovinomyces > Golovinomyces cichoracearum. The sequence goes on from MCBS01024307.1 coordinate 5,925, forward strand.
CGCAGTTGCACCATCCTTTCCATTAAATTAGAGTGACTGATATAGAGAGATAAAGTCACAGTACCTTAGCAAAAGATTGAGATCTCATGTTATGTAGAGAGATCACGTTTCGCGTGCTGGGTCGCTAAATTTCTCCAAATTATTAACAGCTTGAGCGGCGTTGGCTCAAGCGTAAATTCGTTGACCCCAGATAATATTTCGGGACAAAGAAATGATTTTCCCCTTCCTGGAGATTTTAGATAATCCGAAATTCGGGTCACATGCTCAGGGTCAGAGAGTCTACCGCATGTTCCTCTCTTCTGAGGCTCATTCTTGAAGAAAAGGGTTAAACCTGAAAAAATGCAGTCAGGTACATTATTCATATCTCGAGTGAAAATGAAGTATTTTTAATCTCATCGCTCACATTTCTCGACCTAGCGCTGAGATCACGACTCAGCGAGGTTTATGCTCGAGCGCCGTTTTAGTGCTAATCCAATCGTGATTGAGGTCGACGCTCTCGACGTCCAAATCTTCTCAGTTTCGCCGTTGCTTGACTCGCCCTAATCACAATCATGGAAGGCCGGAATAATAACAATCGTTTCCACTTAAACCCTAATATTGACGGTTCCACGCTTAGTTACCGCTCTTATCCTACCACACCCTCAACCTTCCCCAATCCTATCCCAAATCAAGGGAATCAGCAACAGCCGCAGAACATCCAGCAACAATCTTACCAAACAGGTGTTGCTCCCTCAGGTTACTTCATGAATAATCATCATCCACAACCTCATAATCAGAACCCTCAATCTCCTGGATACCCTCAGACGCAGCAATCCCACTTGAATACATACCAACAACGTCCAACTCAAAATCACGTTACAGATACTACTAACGGACTTATACATCAGCTGTCTCACCAAAATTTAAGGGGAAGATCCAATCAACAAATTAACACTCAGGCGTCTTCTTCACCACGACCGCGAACAGCTGGGGGTAGCGCTCAAACAGGCTACGGTAACTATTTAAATGCTCCTATGCCTAATTCTCCTCAGCAACAGAAGTTACCTGAATTCCGGCCTGTCCCTGAACGTAACCCAGATAAGTATGGTCCAATAGCACAGACAAATCAAAAGAAATGTTCTCAGCTGGCAGAGGCTTTCTTCAAAGATAGTGTCAAAAGAGCACGCGATCGAAATGTTAGGTTGGTTTGGCTCGCAAAACATCTCATTTTACGAACTAATCCTTTTGCGTAATAGACAATGTGAAATGGAGCAACGCTTATCAGACCCTAACACTTCGCAAACGAGACGAGAACAGATATGGTCAAATGCTGGAAGGCAGGAAGGAAGGTATCTTCGCTTCCTTCGAACTAAGGATACCCCCGATAACTATCAAACCATAAAGATTATCGGTAAAGGTGCGTTCGGAGAGGTAAAGCTCGTGCAAAAGAAGCAGGATGGTAAGGTCTATGCTATGAAATCTTTAATCAAAAGTGAAATGTTTAAAAAGGACCAACTTGCACATGTTCGTGCAGAGCGAGACATACTCGCTGAATCAGATAGTCCCTGGGTCGTAAAGCTGTACAATACATTCCAGGATCAAGATTTCTTGTACATGTTGATGGAGTTCCTACCAGGCGGGGATCTTATGACTATGCTCATCAAGTATGAGATTTTTTCAGAAGATATCACTCGATTCTACATAGCTGAGATCGTATTAGCTATTGAAGCTGTTCATAAGTATGGTTTCATACACCGGTACGTCCTTAAATTCCAATGGTTTCATTAGCCTAACCACCACTCTCAGCGATATCAAGCCAGATAATATTTTGCTGGATCGAGGAGGCCATGTCAAACTAACTGATTTTGGTCTTTCTACCGGTTTTCATAAGTTACATGATAATTCCTATTACCAGACTCTTTTACAAAAAAAATCATCAAGGCCTGCCAATAGGAATTCCGTCAACCTTGACCAGATTAACCTTACTGTCAGTAACCGGAGTGTAATAAATGATTGGAGGAAATCGCGTCGAACTATGGCATACTCCACCGTTGGCACGCCAGATTATATCGCACCAGAAATTTTCAGTGGAAAAGGATATGGTCAAGACTGCGACTGGTGGAGTTTAGGGACTATCATGTTTGAATGTCAGATTGGATGGCCTCCATTCTGTGCCGAAGATTCTCACGATACATACCGAAAAATTGTTAACTGGCGTCATACTTTATATTTCCCTGTAGATGTTCAGCTAGGACCGGAAGCAGAAAACTTAATCAGAAGGTAAATAAGCGATTCAAAATTGGAGAATTCAACTGACAATTATTTCAGTCTTGTTTGTAATACTGAGAATCGGCTAGGAAGGTCAAGTGCTGATGAGATTAAAGCTCATAAGTTCTTCCGCGGTGTAGATTTTGACAGCTTACGTAGAATCCGGGCACCGTTTGAACCCAAACTGACATCTAACGTCGATACTACCTATTTCCCTATCGATGAAATAGATCAGACTGATAATGCCACTCAACTGAAGGCAGCAGCTGCGGCAAATGGGAATCAACCACGGGTTGACCAACCAGAGCTCAGTCTTCCATTTATAGGCTATACTTTCAAGCGTTTTGATGACTTTAATCGAAGTAGATATTGAATATTATAACCATTTACTAAATCTCTCCTATGGCCGTGAAATTTATAACACAGGTCGTTAGACTCGGGAAACAGCTATGGAACCGAATCTCAAGTCACCAACACACTGAGCTCATTCCTATAGTAATTAATGGATCCAACTATTTGAAATTAAAGCACATTATACATAGGTATCTACTCTTCATTTCTACAAGTTTTAATAGTTTGGCCTTGATCACGCCCGCTGCATGTTGATGCGCTCTCTAACATCTAAATCTCCTCTATCTTAGTCTCAAAAATGTCTGTATCTCAATGACTGATAAGGTAGAATTTGGTTTAATAATTTTTGTCGTTCTCGTTCTGCGGCAATGCATGGCTTCATTGGCCTTCTGTAGAGTGGAAACTTGTAATCGAAGCAGGTTTGCTAAGATGGCTATAACCTGGGCCACCCTGGAAAGCTGGTCAAGAGCCTTAGATATTGGTGTTGATTATCTACTTAGATGGCTTTTCATCGTGTTTGTGATGAGAATACCCTACTTATCTATTTGTATGTTTATTGGTGTCTTTGAACATCAAGATGCTGGACAGGTTGAAAGACTGGGAGACCCTTGCATAGGTTATAATTGAGATAATACAGCATCAGAATTGAACGAGATTTAGGCTAATGCTCTAAAGCCTGAATCTACGTCTGCTGGACTGAGGGAAGCCAGGAATGCTGAATGTAAAGTAGCTAGAAGGTCTTTTTTGGACACGAAAGATGTGGTTTCTGCTAAGGCCTTAGCTTTGTTTTGAGATGGCTATCTTTGGACTAAAAGAGCTGACATCTAGTGGTAGAGAAATGTGTAAAAAGTGAAGTGACATTCAGAGGATAACAAATCAATCCTCTTCTCAGAAGGCTCTGAGTTAGTGTGGAGTATGGCTTCCAGGTTTGACCAGAATAAACAGCTTTTTTAATTATATTTGCTGTGCGTTTTTCGAAGTGTTGAATCTACTGTTGGCCAATATCAGCAATAGCTTTGCCGATTGAACTAACTGATAATTTCCATGTTAGAGGAAACTTATGGAGGAACAGTCTCTGATTAAACTCCTTCGCACTGAAACAAATGGTGGGACTGAGGTACTATCTGCACAGACTCTTTGGACTAAAGTGACCTATTCCGTGTTGGTTGGCCCGACCCGCTCTGGATTCCCTAGCCAGTTAGCTTATGTGGGAAGCTTTGAGGTAGAATTCTATTCCATTTGAAGCCAATCTCATCAAATTCGTAAGTATCTTCTAGTAGGATGCTATATTTTTTGGCAGTCATATCTACTAGCTCAAACCAGTCCCCCATACCCTTTAGATCCTCACGGAGCCTTATTCAGCATTAAAAAATTCTTCCAATCTTTAGTTTAAAGGCGAATATCCTCTTCACAAATTTGGTTGCCGAACTAATTCTGACAGAGGGTACATTTATGGATTTGTAGATTGTCTGTCATTTCTCTCGCAAAGCTATTAGCGGGCGATAATCATTGCAAGTTAAGCCTAAAAGATTCTTTAATAAGCACCTCCTATTCTGTTCTAATCTTCGAATTGCTTGTTGCAATAAAGTCTTTTCTTGTTGGTGTTCCGTGGATCCCGTCGTAAAGTGTGCTTTTAGGGACACTGTAGAGCCTTGCATCAGCTAGAATGATAGCGTGTTAGCTTGAATCGAAAGTTAACATCTCTTGCAGTTTGATTCTTTCTATTAAACTGGTCTGTATGTGATGAGGCATATCCGTTTCTGGTTGAAGATGTTGAAAGATTATTCTTGGGATTTGCATTCGGAGATCCCCGTCCCCGCATTGATCATCATTTACTGATATAATAATAATAATAATAA
>MCBS01024308.1:0-10386 GCA_003611235.1 Golovinomyces cichoracearum
AATAGATAATATTTATTTATATATATATATATTGTGTTGACAGGCGTTCTTTTCAAAATCAGCTCACGAGCGAAGAGAATTTTAGATAAATACTAGAATTTTCGTCGTCTTGAAACGTTAAATTATCCATCAGTCGAAGAGATACCCGGTGTCCTCATCACTACTCTTTGCATCCATCCACAGGCAAGATCGCGATCTGAAAAAAAAAAAGCTTCAAATGAACCTTCCTAGTATGATTCTTAAACATAAACAAAAACGCTAGGATCGTTGGACTTGGGGCTGTTCGATGAGAAAATTATTAGAGTTTTTACTTACATATCATAGCGTAGGTGGATGCTGATTTTTGTTTTTGGTATATTTAGAATTGCAAAGTTAGGAAAACTATTTTTGGAGGGAAAAAAACTTCGATTTCCCACCGTCATATCATTCAAGGGGAATAACTTGAAGACCATCTAGTTGGGCAAGTTTTCTAACTCCCTGAAATTCTTGAGAAGGACATACACGTACATGTTTCTCGCATTCTCAAGGATAAAGGATCAAGCTGTTTCTCACCTGAGTTATCTTTTTTTAAATTAAAAAACTACACTTCACCCGTCACAGATCTCTTAGCTACCTGGTGTGAAAGAACTCACATTGCTACACAGCAAAGACGACTAACGGAGATTTCTAGCTGATTTTGCTTTGTGTGCGGTAATCGACCAGATCATTGGCCCTTCTATGTAGCTAATCAGATAGACGTTAGGGGATAATTAAAAAAATTAAAAAAAGGACTCTCATGACTTTCGAGGAGAACCAACCATCCTTCACGTATAATTCCAAACTGCCAGCCTGTGTAGGTTCCAAAATCACTACTACTAATCGTGGATTGACCTTTCATGCCTGAGTCATGCTTTTATTTACTCATCAGCTCTTTGGTCCCAAGTGGGCAATAAAAGTTGAATATCAGCTGAAAAAAAATTTTCGTAGAAAAAAAAAAATCCAGCATTGTCCTCCTCCCGGCGTGAGAGCCAGGGTTCATGACCACACTTAGAGAGAGAGAATAAAGCGAAAACACTTTAGAAAAAAAAGCTTAGATAGCCGTAACCGCTGTTACCAATCTTAGCACGGTCGGCTTTGAATTACATTTATATACTTGTTAGCCAAAGACAGCTGCCACTAGAGAGCGGCAGAAGCCTTCGTGCAGGAAAAAGGGGGGGGTGGGAAGAACAATCTATGGAAGAGAAGAAATTTTTTTTTCGATACACCCACTCCCCTAGCGGTTTCACCCAGAATTAGCTTTCCTCTAGGAGCAAGAACCCCCCCTTTCAAAAAGAAAAGGAATAAAAAAACAGCACGTCGGTATCTACCCTGCACAAATGCTCGCACTGACTGAATACATTGTAGGGAAGGCTTTGCCGGGAAGACAATTATCGGCTAGGGGGGGGGGGGTTCAAAAAAATGACCTCATGCCCCTTCCAGTCATTGAGGTAGGGAAGCCCATACCACGGCGAGGGGCCCCAGACGGGAGAGGAAAACTCTATCTCAAGGGGAAAGAGGGGTAACGTTATCAATTGCTCTGGTGATACAGCTCTATACAATCAACACCGAGTAGAGAGAGAAATTGAGAAAGAGGAAGAGGGAGGGACAATTTGGTTCAGCAGACACTTCTTTCAGATAAAAAAATAGTCATCAAATAAAAACTGCCGCTCACAAACGTCTGAATGGGACACAATTCGGAGGCCGAGATTTTCCTTGGCTAGCGCTCTACCCATCTTGATAACTAATGAGATAATTTGTACCCATGAGAGCTGCATCACAGGCGCTAAGCCTACCCATTGATCGACCTCCGTTCCATCTTGAGGATTCTTTCTTTTTTTTTTTTCTCTCTCTCTATCTCGGGGGATAAGGATTACACACCCGCATATCATGACCCAGTACGTTTATGTCTATTCATCGAGCCAAACTTGCAATGTTAATGGATAAAGTCAGAAAAAAAAAAAACATTCCAAGAGGAGAGAATCGATGACAGAGGGGATTTTCGTCGAGTGTCACCATGGCCCCGGAGTTGATTGGGTCACGTTAGACAGAATTAATTTGTGTTATTATTGGTTATTGTAATACAAGCTGGATTATTTTCATTACGGGATTCGACGAATTTAGTTTGCGTACAAGGGAAGCGGCTGATAAAGTGGATGATGGATCTTTTCAAGTCAAGGTTGATTTGTGACACAGCTTGATGGTTGTATCCTACCCGGAAAGGTATACGAAGGAAATGACTCAACTTAATATTATTTTAAGCAACACTCATGCCTCGGATTGGAATTCTGCAGAGACCGTTGTGGGATACCAAGGATTTTTCTTCGTCCATCATTAAATCTGGTCCGTGAATATTTCTCTGCGGAAAAGTCTCACAAACCTTGAGTTATCCAGACACGCCTTCATCATTTCAACATGTATCCCTACCGCGCGGACTTTGATAGGGTCTTGCCGGATTTCAACCCGTTATCTCCTGTCTCAAGTGCGATCGATGCCCAAGCTGTCCGAACTTTACGTGAGAGACCGGCCCGGCTGGTATACCATTGGGCCATCAGATCTTCTGGGTGGGTATCTACCTACGACCTTGAAATCTTTCAAACTACATTTTTCGATTTATTCTCTTCCCCTCTCTATTTGGGTAGAAAAAAAAAAAACTTTAATCCAATGGTGTCGGTGAAATGATTTACGAAAAAGAAAGGTCGTAAAATGGTTCGGACGATTAGTGAGGCAAGACTGGCCTGCATGACAAAGATATTTGCTGGGGATGAGATGTTCAATGCGGAAGCTGTTGTTACCGAATGAGTTGCCAGGTCATGGTTGTGATAGTGGCGGTGAACTTTTTGTTTATCAAACCAAGCCGGGATAGCGGCCCGATTATTTTAGGGGATTTTCCTTTTTTTTTTGGTTGCTTTTTGTTCTTCTTTTTGGTCATTCCAACCAGAGTGTGGCTCATTGATGGAGTAACCCCAACTTGTCTACCACTAGGATAGTGCATCATATCAAAAGGATAAATTCCATCCCCAAGTCGTAAGACTAAATTTAAATCCGTAATTTCGGTTTCGGCAAAGCCGTCCGACTTTGGGAAGTTGGGGAGGACACGAGTCAGATGAAGTTGCCGTGAAATGTCGCGAGTCCTGGCACCTTCATGGTGGCCAGTGTTGCAAAGATCAAGGCGGGAGTCTTTTCATCCCTACCCTGCCCAGTTTCCAAGCATCTCTTCTTTGCTCGAGATCGCTAGACACGATCCCCACCTTTTCTTGGGGCCGAAAGCTAGCACCGAAAGCTTTATTTGTTAGGGTGACTGGTTGGTCGTCCGTCACTGCCGAGAAGCGTTGACAATCAATTTGGTAGTCCTGCGGCCCAGATCAGTGCTGAAATGGAGGCTAACTGTACTTCCCGATTTTCTTCCCGATATTTCGAGTTATATATAGAGCCAAGCGACGGCCCAGGGGGACCAGTCAATTAGGCTGACGTACCTGAGGAAAAGACTCCGTGGTACGTTGTTGAGGTAAGAGTGTGCGTTTGGTATGACGAGTTGCCCACGTAGAAGACTTCTAAAAGACGAGAATCAATGATTTGGCAAAGAGATGGAATGGGATTTTAAAGAAAACATAATAAAAATACATTTCTCCTTTTCAAAATACAGTAGGCAGCGCTACAGAATCTTGTTTCTCAATCTAAGCCCTGAAAGGCGCATAAAAAATCCCACGTTGACCTTGGGGTTCTTCTCTTTTTCTCAACTTAAGCAACTTGACGGTCAGTAAAAGAAAATTGAGTTTTTCTCACTTGTTTTGATGGAACGAGAGGACTGGACTTCATTTGATGCTGATGTTGTTGACATTGCTGACTGGCACTAGAAGACGCCTTTTGCAATTTACAAAAGGACAATAAAAACAGAAAAACAAGGAAAGGGGAAAAGCGTTGTTCAAGAGGCAAATTGATGTGGATAAAAAGAAACGGAGCAGGTTGCTGCTGCAAGTCTTCTAAATTTATTTTTCTAACAAATGCAGCTGTCAACAACAGCCGTAGATGCGCACATCATGTAAGGCAGAGAAGAAACGAAAAACGGATTGAACGTGTCTTGAGTGCTCCATACTCTGATCCTGGTACAGCTAGCTCGTTGGACTACATTTGCCGGATGACATTCGGAGAATTATAGGCATGAGAGGACGACTGGAGTATTTCTGGATATCTAGAGTCCCCAATGACGCACCCCTTACTTCTCCCTCTCACTCCCTCTCAGGTGGAGTTTTTCCTCAGGTCTGTCGGCAAGCGTGCGACAAGGTAAGGATTGGCTCACTGTGTCGTCCCTGATTGAGAGGATCATCAGTCCAGGGAGCCAAAGTGTAATATGTCTTGGAATCGAGATATCGCTCGCACATTCGTTGTAATAGCAGAACGAAGCAGAGATTTATCTGATTTATGAATATTTGTATATACGGATGTGTCTGTGGATAATATTATCCGTGAACGTGTGTGCATGTATATAATAAGATATGCATATAAAATTTGTTTCACCCTGGTCGTCCTCTCTGAGCCACAAGTTGTTTATGATCATTGGCCGTTGATGTGCAGCCCTGCCAGTCACGGGTTCGATGCTACAAGGATAAGAAAGAAAACAAATATCCCAGCTAGCTCCCCTGTAAAATCTAACAATCACTCTATCCGATGGACTCTCCCATGGGAGCTTCAATACAAGACCGGTGGTCGGTCTAACGCTGGAGATTTTTTGATCAGTAAATGTCTGCCTTTCGTTATCAGTTGAATTAGTGAGAGAAAGGGGAGGAGAAGTAGTAAAATTCAGAGGGTGAACAAACACTCAAGCAAACAAGAGAACCCCCAAAAAAGCGCTGGAAGATCATCAGATGGGTATCGAGCAGTTATCAAGTGGCTGATCCTTCCTTCATGGACAGGGGCCGGCGGATGGGCTGAGAAAGAAGACGCGACGATCCTTTCCGTTCGCATGACCTGCTGTGCTGCTTCCAGCTCCGTTCGAGATTTATGCTCTTCTTTATCCTTCATATTTCTGAGCACATCTCGTCTCGCCCTTCGTAAGGCCGAATCAGCGTGCACTTGGATCTATCCGGGAGGTGAAATTTCATCTACTTCTTCGTCCATGTGTCGCTGGTGCATTTTACATTTCTCTTCGTGTGCCCCGTCGTTGAACATCGACGCCGCCTGTTCCGATCACGCTGTGTGTCCATGTAATGCCATCTCAATAGATCTCGCATCCTTAACGTCGAGTGCGGCTGCTCGTCCCTGTCCGCCGCTTTGCACGGAATCTCGCCCACGGAGCGCTGACTTCCACCGCGGGTCCCTGGTCGCTGCCTCCCCAAGCCCCTGACCGAGCCCTAGCCAGATCGGCATCTCCACCCATTCGCGCCTTAGCCCTGCGCCGTTCATCTCGCTTGTCCGCTGGCGGCTCCACAGCCATGGCCCTGCCCTTTCTGACTGGCTCTTACTCCCCTGGTCGCCCGCCAGCCACTCCTGTCACTGCTAGCCATCATCGCCCTCGTTGCGGCCAACGACTGCCCCAGTGTCCAGAGACAAACACTCCCTCAGTCTCGTCCAGCCCCCTCCACTCCCGCGCCCTTTTGTAAGAGCAAAAACCACGACTCTTGGTTCTCAAACCGGCCTCCTCTATTTCCTCTCACCGGGCGCCTCTCTTAAGCACGCCAATCGTTGAGAAGGGGTGTTAAATCTCCTTCTTCTTACGGTTCGCGCCATCTTCTCCGTTGATTGTATCTGCATCCGAGCTGGCGACCGTAGATGCTCAGGTTTTCGTGGTCAGCGATATAAAAGTAAAATTCAAAATTTCACCAAAAGAAAATATTGTTTTTCTTACCCCCACCCTCCCTTTCACAATTGTTAATCCCCCCCTCCCCATCCTCGTCCGCAGTATTTTTTTCCTTCATTAGATATCATTCTCGACTGCGACAATTACGACTACGACGAAAATCTATCATCCATTAACGAGTTTAACGACCAGTCTAACGCCTTATGTCACACGATTGATTTGGGAATAACATTGAAGAAGCTCAAGTGAACGAGAGAGTGTCGACAGCCTTGTGCGCTTTGTGACCTTACGACGGAGTTTCAGTTGTCACGTCAGTCAGTACCGTCGGTACACCGGTACTCTCAAGTACGAACATTGTTACGCAAGTGATAGTGTGGTCCTCCAAGCCATTTACGAAATCAGGCTTTGCAAAGAAAAGAATTCAAAAGGTGTCTGTCGCGACCCAATTCCTACATATTGCTTGTGTCATTACCTAGCCAAGAGAAGAATCTCTTCAGTATATCTACGAGACGAGAGAGAGAGAGTAAATATAGTACTCGAGCGCAAAGAAGAACACCAATAAATATTTCCTCGGGTTCCATCGCTTAGCGAAGCTGTCATCGTCCCGAAAGTATTCACTCCAGGATCCCAATTCACCCACAGTTCAAATCAGAGAGAACGAGAGATTGAAAACCATTGAGACACAAGAATTATTCATCTTTCAGACAAAAAGAAACATATCATATTACAACCTCCCACCGCCGTGTCTTGTGACAAAACTCTCTCAATACTCTACCCAAACGTTCCCCTAAAACCGAAAAGCTGGATCTCCCATCTATTTCTCAAGTCCAAACTCGTGGACCCACTGAGGTACCCTTTTACAATCATCACGCAGCTCAACGACCGCTACATTTGAATGAGAGACTGCCTCCTCTCCCATTGCCACAGCCGCAACCGGCATACTCTTCGGGAACATCATCTCCACGGATTGGTTCGTTAGGGTCATTGGGATCTTCGTTGACTTTAAACGGGATTTCTCAGCCGTCTTTTTCAACAGCTCCATCCTCGAGTGGACCCAAAACTCCTTCTCCCACTATTTCAAGTAGCACCGGATTACCTCTTGCCCTGTCCCAGACGCCCTACAGTGGAACTTCGCCATCGGGTCCTAACTATACATACAGTCAAGAAAGTTATTCCGCAATGAACCACAACCCAACCGATATGTACTACTCGGCACACATTTCGGCTCCGCAATCACAAGTCTCGCAATCGGCACCTCCCGCGCTAAGTCAATATGCACCCCATCATCAACACTCATCATCATTACAATCAGCCCCTTCGCATTATTCGGCCTCACCAGCAACGTACAACCAATATGGAAACTACTCAAATGGTTTGACCTCGCCCCAATCATCTTTGCATCACGTTTCAGGAGCACTATGTCATCAGGGAAATGTTTTACCGCTACCAGGAAATATTGCGGGAATCCAAAATACGATTTCTGGCTCGAACTTTGCATCTCAACCCGGGTACGATGCATCAGGACAGGTCGCTCCTCCAGGTGTAAAACCAAAGGTAACTGCTACTCTATGGGAGGACGAAGGCAGTCTTTGTTTCCAAGTTGAGGCAAAAGGAGTTTGCGTCGCTCGAAGAGAAGGTATTTCTTTCCGATAGACTTAAGTTAAAGAGCTCATCTAACCTACTAAACAGACAATCACATGATAAACGGGACGAAGCTCTTAAACGTGGCTGGAATGACACGGGGAAGACGAGACGGTATTTTGAAAAGTGAGAAACTGAGGCATGTCGTCAAGATCGGTCCCATGCATTTAAAAGGCGTCTGGTACGTTTGGTGACCCCATCAAACTATTTCAATTTCCACCCCTAACTCATTGTTCACAGGATCCCGTTTGAGCGAGCACTCGAATTTGCAAACAAGGAGAAGATAACTGAACTCCTGTATCCACTCTTCGTCCATAATATTGGCGCTTTATTATATCATCCAACCAATTCTAACAGGACAAATTCTGTGATTGCAGCCTCAGAACGGAGAAAGCAAGAGCAAAATCAGATGAGAAACTCATCAACCTCTCATGGATTTCCTTCGTTTAACCAGCATCACCACCACTCCATGGGAACCGGTCTCAATGCGAATCAAATTTCCAATAACCAACACCACTCCGTCACACCTCATCCACAATGGAGTCGCTCTAGTATTGATCGTGTCCAAAACTTTCCAACTCCACCCACAAGTGCCTCTAGTTTAATGGGGAGCGTGAGCAACTCAGAGGGTAATTTTCAATGGGGTCAATCTCAAGGCGGAATCGGGAATATACCGAACACTGCCTCACTCTCCATCGAAACTGGCCTCAACGCGTCTCGTTCTATGCCTACCACACCAGCCTCAACTCCTCCAGGAACGTCAATTCAAAATATACAGTACCAACAACAGCAGCAACAGGCAAATCAGTCATATGAAATCTCCCGTCAGGTCTTTACAACATCGTCCTCTCAACAAAATGCCTATTCTAGTTCTAACTCAGATCATCAAGGTATCTCACGCTACCAACAACCTAACACATACACAAAAAACGAAATGGGGCCGCCTACAGCGCGTTCGACAACACTTGAGTCTGATGGCAATGATGTAAAGGACACTGGTAATTTGATTAATTCTCAAAATCAGATTCAACCTGGTCATGACGAAGAGAGAGAACAAGGGCAAAATACAGAGTATACTCATGGTAACTCGTCCAGTTTTGACTCTGCTCGCGCTACTTATAACTATGGCCAGCATCAGAGTACTGCCTCCATGTCTAGTGATCATCCAGTTCTTGCTAATGAGTCATCTGGCTCTCCAAATAATCATCCAAGTTCATCTGCTGGCCGTGCCACACCGAGAACTACGACAGCTCCACAGCAGTTTTACTCTCAATCTCCAGCATATAGCGCATCCCCTCGCGCTCAAGGATCATCAAGTAATCTTTACAGTGTCATGAGCTCTGAGCGTAGATCCACAAATGGAAACTCAGGCAATGATCTTTACGTCTCACAGAATGATATAAACTCTAGTAACCATGGATACCAACCTCAGCAACAAATAATACTTAACGGAACCACTACAGGAAATAAACGCGCTAGAGATAACGATGATGAGGGGTGTCGTCCAAGGAGTAGGGATACTCCCGGAGAAACTGATGGTGTTAAACGCCGAAACACTAATAGCTCTTCGGGAACATCGAGTAATGAAAACTCGGGATTGACAAGACCTCGGCCACCAATCCTACAACGCCGTCGGTAATCACTGGAATTATAACTAGCCGATCAAGAACAAAATCCTTTCGGTTTCAATTTTCCTTCCATTTATCCTCCAAAGATATGACCTGATCATATTACGATTTGAAGTCAAATAAGGCTTTTTTATGGAGTAACGACTACTTTCCCCCTCCCTCCGAATTTCTCGATCGTGTCTCTTGGATGAAAGTTATAAATCTCCTTTTAACCATATTTTGAGAATGAGACATTTTATTTTTATCTCTTACTTCATTACGAGAACATGGACACCAAGACCGCATGAATAATTCACAACGCTTAAGGATGATACGAAGAATGAGTTTTTTTTTTTTATTATGAAATCTTATTGATTTTGCGATTATTACTTTTTTTCCTCCAAATTATTTTTTAACGACCGAGCGAGATAAAAAGATGAAAGGGAAAAAACCAAAATAACTGACGAAAATTTTATGCATTTTACAGAGAGGAAGGGGAAATTCATTCTTAGGATGGATATAACAAGAACTGAATTTTTTATTTATTTTGCTTTTTGGGGGGGGGACTATCTAATGAGCAAAGACCTTTTTTAACGACAGTGTATTGAATACATCTTGATCTATTGAATTTATTGCTTTTCATATTTGCCATCTCTACTCTTTGTTTGATCTGTTAATGCTGTTTCCATTTCAAAGGTATTTTCGTGGTTTCCTCTCTTCTATGTTTCTCTTTTTTTGAATTTTTTCGCATCTTTTTGAGTTTTTATATTTTTTTCTTCACACGGGAACGGAGTTTCAATAGAGAGCCGAAAGAGAGATAAAAGGGAAGATAGATACGTTACGGGAAAAATCTTGACTCTCCGGTGAAAGTCGTTGAGAACATATGGAATAAACTGTGGATACAGAGAAACTCCGAAAAGTACCCACCTGAACTGAGAATAAGATGTAATCTTTTGAAATTTGGAAGGAAACTTTTGAAAGCCGAACAGTGGTGCGAGGCAAAGGATTTAGATGGACAGAAAAAAAACCTAGTTAAAACCTCAGCTTTTCTATCCATAAATTTCACAAGATTACTTATACATGTCTTATGACAAAGTGAATTGAACCGTAAACATAATGATCTTTTCCCTGGTCATGTGAAGTATTCTCATCTTTATTTGACTTGACTTGAATTATTCACGTGTCAGGCTAATACCCTGCACCCACGAGGTCTCTGATACGGGTATGTGATCTCTAAAGAATCACGAGGTTACAGCCCGGCATACCAGTAAAGAATCCGAAGCTTTCTCGCCTTATGTGAAAAGATGGGGCGCATGGTCGGCTTGG
>MCBS01024309.1:0-10386 GCA_003611235.1 Golovinomyces cichoracearum
TGTGATGAAGCCCTCCCCTTTTTCATAGTCCCCGGTTCTTGTACCATTTCCACATGTGCTCTTCCGTTCCAGGCTTGCTGTAGTGCTATATCCGTGTTAGGTCTATCCTTCCCCACATTCACTTGGTTAAATAGGAAAGCGATATTTTTCTTGTGTTTTTGTTGAGAGTTTGGTGTATTACTCATTATCCTCCATGAATTCTTCCAGTATGCTAATCACCTTCTGAGGCTTTTCCTTTTTCTTCCGGAACTTTGATGACTTCAGGGGGCTCAGCTTCTTCTGTAGGCAAGTTAGCAACCTGAGGAGCCTTAGCACTAATTCGTATGTTTGTTTGTTGTTTGTTTTCTATTTAACATCTAACTAAAAAAGGTATGAACCAATATTTACATATTCCTTACGGGATAAAGGACGCCAAGACTTACTGCCCTGGGTATCTGAGGGAAAGACCATCTCAACTTGGGGGTCAACACCTTACACTATTTGCGGAGGGGGTAGCAAAAAAGTATTAAATTCAATTAAAACCCATTATTTAAAATGTATTTTGATGTACGCGATAGATTATATTTGAAAGAGTACAATATCCTAATAAGAAAAGATAATAATTTATGGTGAGGTTTACTCATTTGTTCTTGAGCGGGGGGATTTTATTTTATTTATTTATTTTTTTTAAAATTACTTTTTCAGAAGTATCCGGTGTAGCGGGTTTGAATTTTGTTAGAGAACAAGTAAAAATAGTAGAGAAGAATTTTGTGTTATCTAACCACTTGACAAGTAGTTTGGCTCCTTCAAAAGTGCTAAGGTAGTACTGCGTAGCGTTCCTTGTTTTTTTGGGAACTGGTGGGAGTGGAACACTTGTGCTTGTACAGCATAACATATGCCTTGGAGATTTAAGAGCCCCGAAGCTGCATGTGTTCAGTGAGTTTAAATGTTTGAATCGTTGGTGATAAGCTGCAAAGTCACTGTGACCTGTGCGTGCAGCGTAAATATGAGCTTCCAGAGAACGTTTGAGTGTAAGGTCGCAGGGACAATAATCAAATTAATCTATACAGAGATCTTTGTAAGACTGAGGAGAGTGCTGAGTTCAGTAATTGATGAGGGTAGTCCGAGTTTTCTCCTTGACCAGAGCTTCGGCGCGATTAAGTGTGTAATTAGTGGGTGGAGAGTTAACTGTAATGTTATATTTTAGATCCTCTCTAGTAGCAGAATCTACTTGCCGATTCCTTATATAGTTTGTTTGACCTAGGATCCAATAAATCCTGACTTTTCCTGGCAAAGTATGCGGTAGGCGAGAGTGGTTGGCCCAATTAGATGCTTTTTCTTCAAATTCAATGAAGGTCACTTGAGAGGAACAGGTAGGGCTGAGAAGAAGGCAGGAAACTTCTTGATTATCTAGAAACACCCAGAGATCATTGGAGAAACGGGCTTTTGGGAGCCGAAGGGCTTCTTCTACTGCAAGTAATGCAGCTGAAGCTTCGGCATCAAATGTTGAAAGGTTTGGGTTCAGTTGGACACTTTTCCTTATGACGAGTTGTCTTCCCTGGCATATAATAAACCCTGCGCCGGCTCGGGGTCCTCAGTGGGAGTTAATTCGACTTGCATCCGTGTATGCTACCATATCCTGGAATTGTATTTCATCGGAAGGGAAGAAGGGTAGCGTGTCACTCTCTTAATACTAGCAAAATAACTCTCTTTCTTTGTTCAAGGGGGATTACGTAGTAGGTCAAAACTATCTATTTTTGGGAGACTATGTACCCAATGTGAGAGGCGAAAAACAGGTCGGTTGTTCTTCTTAGCCCCATTAACTCTTTTCTTCAGTGGATGGCGGGGGTCTAGTTGATATGTTCGTAAGACCGCTTTTTTGGCATTCTTGTCTAGTTCTATTTCAGGAGGTAGAAGTCCTGCTTCTCGGAAGAGGGCAGGAGAAGGCGTTGTACGAAAGACAGGGAGTATAACTCTGGCGCTGGCTAGAGTAACTTTTGGAATAAGAGAAACATGGCCTTCAACGCGGTTGGATATTGAGCGCCCATGAGGGGAAAATCTGGAGATACCGGGCTACCAGGATTCTACAGCAAAGTGGGCAATAGGAAGGACGCAGGCTAGAGCTGCTCGGCGTATGAGAGTAGGAGAAACTCTTCTTGGAGTATTTGAGAGACTGCGTAGCGCGTTGGCTACCTTTATTGCTTTCCCTGCAAGTATTAGCACGTGCGGCATAAAAGAAAGTGTTTTGTCGAGGTATACTCCAAGCCATGTGGTATAGGGATTTACTTTATTTTCAGAGACTGTCTGATTACCATATGTGACAGAAGGAGTATTGGTATGATTTTTGTCTCTACGGTGGTGAGAGAATTGTTGGAGCTCAAACTTATCTGGGTCAAATTAAACACCTTCGGCATTGCCCCACTCCATGATCTGCTCGAGCGAATTTGCAAGGGAGGAGCAATTTTTCAGTAGAGTATCACCGATTGCTATGATCGCGACATCATCAGCGTAGCCAAATTTCCTAAGTGGATTACCAATTTTAAAGATAGGTCTGATATATAGCATGAATAAGATAGGAGAGACTAGCGACTCTTAGGGAAGGCCACAGATAATACTTTGAGGTCTAGTTTCACAATCTAAGCGAATCTGTACCGTGCGGTCTGTAGCAAAGGAGCCGACCCATCTTTCTAAGTTTTCGGGCCAGCCTTGTTCTCTGAGACGTCTAATGAGGCGTACTGGAAGAACCGCATCAAAAGCGTCTTCTACATCGAGGATGAGCATGCTTGTAGTTTTCCCTTCGTTAAGAGCACGTTCAACATCATGTGTAAGGCAGATGGTGAAATCTACCGCAGATCTGTAGGGTAAAGCTCCGAAATGTTGACTTGTTAGTATTTTGCTACGCAATGAGATCCAGGCAAGTCGCTTAGCAAGAAGACGCTTCAGTCCTTTTCCCAAAACCGAGAGAAGTGCTATGGGTCGGTGTGGGCGGGGGGAGGAGAGCTCAGACTTTTTTGGTTTCTGAATGATGGAGAGGACGACCTGTCGGAAACATTTAGGGTGATGACCTAATGACAGGCATCCAGTAAATAGCGATTTGATTTGTGTTTTAACGAGGGGCCAAGCTATTCTAATAATGGAGGTGGAAATCTCGACGGCACCTGGGGCGGTGTTTCCAGCACGAAGTAGAGACTCTTTGATTTCGTTAGAGGTTATCGGAGGAAATGTGAGAGAGCAGGTGGGGACTAAAGGTGCATCCAAGAAAGTATCACCAACTTCAGCTAGGTTTACAAGGACTTTGTTAACAATAATTTCTCTTCTTTCGGCTGTAGTGCATACAGGTGGATTTCCGGGATTCCTTGGGTCTCGTAAGGGCGAAGAGAGGAAAGTTCCACTTGATTGGTGCCATTTGGCCATAGAAAAGACTTCTTTGCTCGTGCTGGCGTTCTCTGTCTTGCTTTTGTAAAGATTTTCCCCTGCTTTCCGGACGACTTTGCGATATTTCTTTTTCTCTGAGCTATGTTCTTCACTGTTCAAATTTGAACGTGATTTTGATTTTTATTCTTGATGTAAATTCCTAAAATCGCTATTCCAGCAGGGTTTTCCCTTATCATGTCTGTAAGAGCGTCAGGCTGATCATCTATAGGCCTTGTGAATGGCTTCTATTAGGTCTACAGCTAGCATTTCCAGGGAAGTTGGGGTGAAGGGTGAGGGAAGTAGGGAAATTCCGTTTAATGAAATTTGAAGAAGGTTTTGAAAAAGCGATTGGTCGAAAGTGTTGGGTCTTAACTTTTGTAGAGGGGCTGGGAACCTCGTCCATTCAATTGTGGTTAGGAGAGGAAGATGGTCAGACGAGGCGTCGTGATGTTTGGCCATACAACATCTAGACTCGTCTAAGATGGGACCTGAGACCAAAGATAGATCAAGGACATTTCCTCTATTGTGTGTGGCCTTGTCAAGGGGTGAGAGGAGGATTAACCGATTGTTGTCTGCCCACTCAACAAAATCTTCAGCTCCAGGGGTAGGGCTGCGAGATCAAGAGTGCTGCCAGCGGATGTAATGTAGATTAAAATCTCCTTAAAGAAGGCAGCCTTTTTTCAAGATTGACTGCGGGAGCGTAAAGAAAGTTTGTATAGCTTTAGATCCTTGTGTGCTCGAAGGGGCGTTGAAAACGTTGAAAACATTAAGGCGTTTATCTGAGGGGGAGTGGATACATAGTATTATTATATCACTAGATACCGTGAATAGCTGTTGGATTTTAAGCCCAAAACCTTTACGTGCGTAAGAAACAACTCGTGGTCGGTCTGTCAACCAGTTAACATTTGGTTAATGGTTTCGTACGAAGGATGATTTTTGGTTATCCGCCTAGAACGGTCGTAATAGATGTAGGGCTCTTGTATAAGTATAAAATCGACTAAATTTTGGTGTGCTTGATTTAAAGTAATTTCATATGTGTCTGCGCCTCTTTCTACGTTAAGTGAGGGGATATTAATTGGACTCTTTTTTCTTCTTAATTTTGGTGTCTGATTCATGAAGGAGACAAGTGGGTGTTAGTATGCTCCATTTCATTATCTGAAAGCTCAGTAGGGGCCTGTTGTAATAGTGATGTAGTTGAGCATCGGGCTTTCGACAACACACTACTTTTTAATGTAGGATTTCGCGGGAGGGTACTAGTTTGAGGGATAGTTGAAATCATTGAAGGGGTAGAAGATCTAGCTTCAGGAGTCATGGGTGTGTCATTAGAAGACAGTGTTATGTGTGTGGCTTTGGTTTCCTTGCAGCCTGACTTAGTTTGACATCGAAGTCAAGCCTCTGCATAGATTTGGCGAATTGATGATATTTGTGACCTTGTCTTTAGTGGGCTGAGAGGTTTAGGACGTAACTGGCATGCAGGGTCATCGGCTGAGTGAGGACCGTGACAGTAAATACACCTGGGAGAACAAATGTGTCCAGGTGGGCCTGCACAGAGGTTCCTGTGGCCATACTCGCTGTGTTGAGAGGAACCGCAGAGCCGGCATCGGAGTGGGGAGAAGCAAACACGACTGTTATGCCAGAGCCAGCAGCGTGAGCATTGAAATACAGCAGAGCAGCATGAGAATAATCTTGCAATTGTGCGGTAACGAAAAAGAAAAAGCATACGTGGGACGAAAATTTATTTTTCTTTAAAACGAACAATCCGGGTGGTGGTCGGCGTGTCGGGTTGTGCTTCATTGTCCCGTGATGGGCTCACTAAAGTGGGAGCGGATTCGACTGCTGATGCAGTCGCGTCTGTCAGAACTTCTATTATAACAGGCTACAGATGGTGTTGGAGATGCTCGTTAGTAGTACCAAATTTCCGCGGCACGTTCGATATACGATAGGAATACCATGTAGATGCTCTTTGAATAATTTTGCCATTGAGTGTAATTGTGGCGGCCAGTTTTTTCCGCCAAGATTTCTGAGTCACCCTTGGTGGGGCAGAATGCAAATCCAGTTTTTGTGGGAAGGATGTTGATGAGCAGATGGCCCTCGCAGCCTGGCTTAGTTTTTATAAGGGATTGGAGCACATAACCTGAGAGCGTGCAGAATGTGTCGTCCTCTGTAAAATGGAGAAACAATCTTTCATCTGATATAGGCTTGTGAAGGTTTTCTTTTGAGTTTCGATTATTACTGGTAGCAGATGCCTGTAGAGGAGTGGAATGAGTACGGGAATTTTCCACTTTGGCAAAGCTTTGCTGGTGGTTTCTCTTCCCTGGTTCGTTGTGCTGCGTAACTGGCTTTTCGTCTTTCTTTCCGAAATATATTGGGGATACAGTTATGCGTGCAACGTTAAATGTGCTCGACTAATTCTATGATTGGCTCGTTTACGAGCCAATCATAGAATTAGTCGAGCATATTTAAAGTCGCGCCACTTATGTCTCTTACGTAATCATCGAAATGACGCTTTGCCACTGTTGTGAGTTCTTCACACAGATCTGTGAGAGCGCGGACGTGATTGACTGGCATATCTGGAATTGGGGGTTGGCACTGTGCGTCGAGGATTTTTGCAATTGGTTTGAATATTGTTCGGGCTTCTAAGATTCTCTGAGAAGCAGCTTCAGCTGTATTCAAAATAGCGTCGTTGATTTTGCCTGGTAATGGTGGAAAGTCGTCATAGACTAGGGCTTCATTTGGGTATTGTCCATCAGGAGCAGATTTGTCAAGGTCGAGGGATGTTAAGTAGACATTTTCTTTTATTCTTGAATTTGAGAGAATTACTTCTGAGGGATTTGAAGTTTTGGTATTATGGTCGAGAGGTGCATTTATTACGGATGGAGAAGTTTCTTCGAAAGGGTCTTTCATCTGATCGTCTATTATTGGCGGAATTCCTCCAGTAAGCTGAGAAATGCTTAGAATCTCACGGTGGCTTCCGCTTTACGTACAATTTCAACAGGTATGTTTACTGGACGTGAAGATTTGCTGGTGATATTGGACTTGTTCGTCACCGTTTTCTGTTTACAGACACGATTGCCAGAGTCTGGGGGGGCTGGAGGAGGTGCAAGCCATTTACTTTGTGATGCCATTTGATTTTTAAAGAGATCAAAAGTTATGTGAGCTGTGTTTGTATATTGGTTTTGCTTGTTAATCAGTTAGAAAGGTTCGTTTGCATGTGCTTATATATCTTTGCACGAATTCGTACGTTTGTAGTCGACTTATTTTACACTATGAATTCTTGACTTTCTCAAATGACCAGGAAAATATAGTGTAGTCTACTCTTTGATAGTTTGGAGGGCGTGTTCTCTGAGTTATCTCCCCATGTGGAGCGAAAAACAGTTAGTTCGAATTAAATGGGACAACTGGCATTTGTCTAGGGTTTACATATCGAATATGACCAGTGCGTGGGGTAAGGAGGGGAATTTCCTCTAAATCCTCTTTGACGGATACATATAGTTGCGAACGAGCCCAAGTATTCAACTCGAACGCACAAAGGGATGGGTAGCCAAGAGATCTTAGCATATATCATCCATCATCACTTGTATTAGCTATCTGGGGCTGCCATCGCTCGAGCCTCACCTATTTGATCACGATAACTACATAAAACTCATAGGTCAGGGTTAACGTTGAATGTGTCTAACGATCTAAATCAAATAGGCAAATCACTTCTGTTCAATTTAGCATTAAATTTTTTTCTTTTTATTGTTTTCTGGCTAGAGAGACAAGAACCAAAGCTCAACTCAAACGACAGCCTGTACTGGCTAGGTTTCCTATCTAGAGAACATCGGGACCTGCACATCAGCTCTCTTGGAGTCAACAAACGACAGGCGTCTAGCGTCATGGTTAGATTGTTGCGCCATCATTACCCACGCATCTCGAGACTTCCTTATCAACTAGTTCGTACACATCATCTACATAACCCAACTCTCTTTCTCAAAACTCCCCATACGTCTTTTCCGACGATTTCCTGCGCTTCAGTTCGAAGAAGTTACGGCAGTGGTCCGAATCCCAATCCAGGGCAAAATCCTTTTAAGCTCTGGCCTTTTATATTAGTTACTTTAGCAGGATCGGGCGCATATGCATTCATGGTGAATAGTAGAATCGGTATTGATTTTTCATGGCTCCTCCCTCAATGAGTTTTTATTGGCTATCGATCCCAACTTTGATATTTTACGCAAAACAAGATATCAGCATCAATGAAGAGTATATTTATCTGAAAAATTATTCCTTAGTACTAATTTGAGTTTTCCCAACAGAAATGCAACCGAATGATCAACTCAATGACCCTAAGAAGGACATTCCTATATTTTCGCCATCTAAAGTTACCGTAATATATGTTCTTGGCGGACCAGGCGCTGGCAAAGGTACACAATGTGCGAATCTTGTACGTGATTATAATTTCACCCATCTCTCTGCTGGTGACTTGCTTCGTGCAGAGCAAAATCGGGAGGGTTCGGAATTCGGCGAATTGATCAGGAATCATATAAAGGAAGGTAAGATTGTACCGATGGAGGTTACGGTTCAGCTATTAAAAAATGCAATGGTGGAAGTTGTCAACAAGAATCCAGATGGACGAGGAAAGTTTCTGATTGACGGTTTCCCACGCAAGATGGATCAGGCACTCAAATTCGAAAAGACAGTGTGTCGGGGAAAGTTTGTGCTATTTTTTGACTGTCCAGAAGAAGAGATGCAAAGACGGTTACTTCAGAGAGGAATCACAAGTGGCAGATCAGACGATAATATTGAGTCAATTGTAAAGCGATTCAGAACATTTGTTGAGACCAGCATGCCTGTCGTCGAATATTTCGAGTCTCAGGATCGAGTTATAAAGATTCCGGCTTCAAAAAGTATTGAGGAGGTCTACAAAGAAACCTGTAGCAAGCTTGAGCAAAAGCTAGGCAAGCAATTCTAGGCTGATTTTCTGGATATCATTTACTGAGAATGATTCCTTGTCCTTGACTTAAAGGTCGGTAGAATTCATTCAAAGGACATTTTGATTAGAGCTGAACCTCAACTCAGCTAATTTTTTTCACATATACACTTTCTGTTTCTATGCAAAAATACCATCTCCTGAGAAATTGAGATATCTCTCTTCTCCATCTATGTACTCAGATCAACTATTTAAAAATTAAAATTCATATCTTAACTGTAATAAGTCCTGAATCAGTTCCCTTTATCATGTTCTGGTGACATGACCAAAAAACGAACCACGAGAGACAATACATCATGAATAAAGTGACTTAGCTTTTAGAACAAAAGTCAATCTCCTCGCTTAAGGAGACCATAACGAGCCGCCTCTATAGATGATCAGTTAACGTCTTCAAGGTGAAATAGCCTAGTGTCTAGCTTGTCACAAGGCTAATACCTTCAAAGCTGGATCCTCAATACTCGTCTACAAGATAAAATTTATTTACTGAACATTGAACTGATAGTTTATCCGTGACGAGCATGCTCGAAGATTTTATCAATTATTCTAGACCATGCAGCTTATCACATCTCGGCGCGGGGTCGCCTCTTATACATTCCTCGAGACTGGGAAAAATATTTGATACTCTATCTAAACACAGAGGCGAAACTCCATATGACGAATTGGGACCCCTTTGCACTTTGTCGCCGGAAAGTATCCGTCGTGGTCCTCAGTCGACCAAAGTTTAACCGGCACCTGAAGTCCATCAACAACCTGCTAACTACCAGATTCGCCAGCGATGAAACTCTTCCAACCCATCTATTTGAATAGGGAATTTACCATGACGTTTGGGGAGAGCAAAGACGAGTCAGGGAGGAGAGAGTAGTTTGAGAGAAGAGGAGAAGAAGGAGGGCTGGCAGGAGTCTACGGCGATTCTATGATGATAAATAGAGCTAGCACTTTGTTTCGTATGGCCATGCGCAGAGCTCAGCTGAAAACGACGGTATAGCTCTCGTGATAACCAGTGACTAAATTTTTTGCCAGTACATTTCTTCAAATTGATTCTTGCGAGGCCGGATAATCGATCCCGCTATTAGCCAGGGAAATTTTTAAAACCCATAGGATCATTATATTAATGGAACAAACTTGACTTAGCAGCTACAAAGAGTTTGTATGTCTAGATTTTTATCTTCTCGATTCTAGCTAGTATCCATGTGATATGAAAAGTAGGGAAATTATCCCGAATACATCGACTTCAATTTTAATGTCAGAGCCTGCTCGCTGCCAAATTTCTCCTCGCATGCCATCCCGACGCTAATCATATCCAGGCCGAGCGGGATGGGGGTATTCGTCATAATCCAATGGCCGTAGACTAAAGGAAAAAATCCCATTTTAGTACTCTCAATGGGAGAAGTTCAAACGGCGATAAAAAAAAGCTTCCGCCATGCCTCCTGTACTTTTTGACGACAGGTGGCTGCAGTTTCCCCTCAAGCGAGCGGTTCAAAAATCGAACCTACAACATCCAGAAAGTGCAGCAAGCACCTGACAAGTTGTGCTAATTCTGTTGAGATCGAGGATTTAGATTTTTAAGATGTATTTTTTACCATTGGTACGGATATCTTCTCCTGACAGATCCTTGGGAGGGGCACTATTGAGGTGACCAAATCACGCGTCTACATAATAAATATATTAAGCTAGTAATACACCCTCAGATACCTAAAGAAATCGAATATAATCATGTTCCCTAAACACGGAAAAAAGAGTAGTACCCACCTCCAATTTATACCGACCAATTTCCCTTCTCTGTTACTTAGGAATTGCTTGAACGCCTTACAGCACGCCGTATCTCGTACGGGGTCCCTCAGGCTTAAAATTCTAGCGTATAATCAATGCAGCGCCGTATGCCGCTGCTCTGCTGTTGATTTGACTTCTCCATCGTAATGTGATCTTGTTGGAAATAAGCGAGATCGGAATAATTCGCGGCTTATCCGTTCCGAGTAACTTCCGGGTCATCCGTTCGACATATTGACACAGAGGATTATGGCTGACCA